>ML783033.1:93353-118250 GCA_009831015.1 Picea engelmannii | reverse complement strand
CCCCCCCCTAGAAGGCTTCATCAAACTTAACTTTGATGGCACCTCTAAGGGTAACCCTGGGGCAGCAAGTTTTGGAGTGGTCTTCCACGATCACTGACGCAACATTCTTCTTATTAACGCAGGTAGCCTAAACCACACTACAAACAATGCTACTGAGTTATGGGGGCTCACCAGAGGCTTGCAATTACCAAATGAGTACAACTTCACCAAGCTGATTATTGAAGGGGATTCACTAGTCATCACCAATCTCTTCAGGAGAATATTGAATGGAGTTGACCCAGAGAGAAGCTCACCTTGCTAGAGACTCTCCGACAGACTAAGAGCAATTGCGGATCTCCTACACCCCAATTAGGCCCTCATCCCCTCACACATCTGGAGAAAGGTGAATCAGGTTGTGGATGAACTAGAAAATTTGGGAACGAATTGGGAAGGACTGTAACTCCTTTGCCAAACTTCCCTCAATCCGATACACCCCATCCTCCAATAGTGCAAGGAAAAATCCACAGCAGTGGACAGACCCCCATATGGGGTGATAGTGCAGGACACATTGCACTTGGAGGCGGCGTGAAGAGGCCAACATGGCGATTTCCATGTGATTGCAACGTGGAAAGAACCACTACCACCCCCATGCATTTAAATCTCCCATACGACATTCCAGGCACCATTAATCCTGGTTCGCCTGACCTCCTCATGTTGTCCCCTCCATGGCTCCGCTAAATGAATGTGACATTACTCTACGCATGCGACATCGCCTTCTTCTTCAACCACGAAGCCATGCCTCATTCCAGCCTCCCTCCTTTTTAGTGCTCTCCTACAACTGGTTTTATCTCTAGCTCATCCTCATCCACCTGGGCTCTTCCCCTGTTCTTACCTTCTCCCCCTGGGCCGTCAGAATGCCAAGACAAAGAGGCAAGCCAAGGAGAGGCTCGCCCTGGCCACCACTCCGACCTCAGTTGGTCCTCGCTCGGGTGCTTGCACCCTCCCCAGAATCCTCCCCTGGGTCATCCCCCTCGCACTCCTCATAGTCTGAACAAGAACCACATGCCTCCTCCTCCCCTCCCTCTTCTCGACTTGAAGGATTGGCACTCTTTGATAGTTTGTTGGGTTTTCTCACAGGACCCATCCTTGACCGGGCCTCTTCATCATGGGCGCCTCCTTTAGTACGACCAAATTCACCCGCCAGTGCACCTATGGCACCAAAGACCTCCTCCACTCGCCCACCCTTGGAAGAACCAACTTTTCTACAGGAAACTCAGCTGGGGCCACACTCCTTTTCAGACTCAATCCCAAACTCACAATTGCAGGATAGCTTGGCCATCCTCCACGGACTGGTCTTCGAGCTTCGCCAGGGCCTGGATGACCTCCAGTTTCGGCTGGAGATACTGGACGGGAATACCTTTGTGCTCCTCCAAATCCTCTCCACCTTCCAGGGGCCCTTCCACTTCACACCAGATGCAGCGGGGGAAACAGAGCACACTCGTGCAGGTGAATCAAGCGAAGGGGGGCTTCCCACGGGAGTTGGGGACTCGAAGCAGGCCATGCACATGGCCATGGACGAGGAATACACGCCCAGAGAAGAAGAATCACCAGGTGAGTATGTTGCAGTAGGAATGGGCTTGCATACGCCTAGGGAAGTGGGAGGCACACGACCCGATGACATACGGGAAGGGGGTGACTCAGACGTTGCCATGCATGAGAAGATGAAATGGAGGGGGGAAGATGTCGAAGAGGAGCCCTGAGACCAAGCAACCTATGCCACCTCTCCATCTGGATGGCCAGGTTACAAGCCAAATGTATGACTAGCACAGGGGTCCATGTATCACCATTTGTCTTAGGTTTGATTTTTTCTTATGGATTTTAGTTTGCTATTTCTTAGCTTTGCTTTTAGTTTCTGTAAGACTGGTAGTCATTTTGATCCCAACACCGACTGGCTGAACTGGTTTCCCCATAGGGCAGTTCAGTTATTACAGTACGACACCAATGCACATTTTATAACTCTGGTTTTTTAAGGTTCCTTATATATAAACTCTTACTTAAAAAAAAAAAATACACATTTATAATAAAATATTTAAATAGTATTAAAAATTATGACAAAAATAACACAATAATAACTGTCACATTACTAATCTTATTAATCTCTTAACTGAACAAAACTATAGTGATTTTGGAAAGCTTCTCTTAATGTTTTTTTAGCACAAAAACAAAATTCGAAAGAATGAAAAGTAATCACTTACCCTCTTGAAGTCTGATAGACCAATTCTGTCTTAGTGAACGTTAATCATCATCATTAACTAAAATTTAAAAAAAAATAAAAATGAAATTAAAAATACATATAGTAAAATCTAACTTGTTATTATCTAACTTCTTTCTAATCTCTTTATAAACATATACATAAAGTAAAATCTCCCCAAAAAATTCCTCAAATTTTCTCTCAAATCATACATCGAATCATACATCTTCATCTCTCAAAGATTCCCATTGAATTTTAGCTGAAATCATGCATCTCCATAAGTATAATTCTTCCTTCTTCCCTGCTACGATAGAGATGTGATTAGGAATATCCAAAGTTGTATCTACTCTTTCCACCCAAAACTCATTCAAGGGTCATAATCTAATTCATTTTTTGCCCTCTCTATACCACTCTGACCGATGGCGTTGTGCACGTGGTAAACTTACTGGCGAGTGGTCTACTCTAATATTGAAAGAGAGACAAAATGCAATTTAAGCGAGTGGAGGAGCAAAAAGCAAAAATTTTGAAAATGATGTTATGCGAGTTTAGAGCTTATTACCTAACGAGGAAAATAATTGATGTACCCTTTGTGTTGAATTCTAGCGAGTGAAGTGGGAGAACTGAAAAATATTTATTGCATGTTACTTGATATCTCCATTAAGCAATAATTTTTCAGCTCCTAATGGCTTGTGTAATAAAACAAATTTATTTTTGGGAATTGTTTTCATAAAGATATCTATTCACTTATTTTTTTCATAAAACTATAATTTCATTTTCCTTTGTAGTTGTATCAAACTTATAATGAAGGGTAGAAAAACTATAATTATATTTCTCTGTATAGATGTATCAAACTTATAATGTTGAAGAATTTTTATTCGCTTTGTTCTTAGGTGATGAATAATATGTTTTTGCTATTTAAATGATGTTATTATTATCACAATTTAAAATAATTTAATTGCTGCTACAAATTTTCCAAAATTTTTTGTAGTCAAATAGTGTGACATTAGACCAAGGTTGTCAATATGTATTTCTCCTTTAATGTGGATAGAAAAACCAGAAAGAAATCCACATTATAATTTCAATGCAAAACAATATCTTAAAGTTGATCTTCAATCATCCATTAAATTGACCCAATCTAAATTTGAAATCCAACTAACTTCAAACTCCTTATTGAGCTAATGAATGACATGATCCACTATGCCTTGATATACCAAAATATTATTTTTTCCACTTTGATATAATTTTCATGTCGATATAGATCATAAATATGGAAACAAGACTTACTCCAAAAGTGATATCTAGCTTAGACTCTAGTAATTGTAAAATACATTAGAGTATTAACAAACCATTGAAATTGAGTTCCATCAACATTATTGTGTTCATCATACTTTCTTAGTTTTTCACCTTTTGTTGATGGTATTGTCACTTCCTTGGGATTTTCTATTCTAAAGTGCCTCAATAAATCTAGTCAAGAATGTAATGTATTGATCAACATCATTTAGCTAGAACTCAATCGCTATTTGAATTAATGCTTATGTTGGAATTGTTATCTTTTAAAAATCAATTCATCTGCATATATATAAACAATTAATTTTTGTTAGCTTATTGTTTCACATGCAATGTTAATAATTTATTTTCACTTATAACAAAGCTATGACTCTGGAGATGTATCATTTCTTTAATACCAAGCTTTAGGATCTTGCTTCAAGCCATGGAATGCCTTTTTCAATTTATGGACAAAATTTGATGTTTCAAACCATACAATGCTTTCTTCAATTTATAGATAAAATTTGGTTTTCCTTCTACTCAAAACCTTGTGGCCACCACACATAAACTTGTTATTCAATGAAATTATTACAAAATTCCCACTTCACAATCATTTTGTGAACTACCCACTTATGATGTAGTGTCAAAGCTAAAATTGTTCTTATTGTATTCCAACTAACTAACATTGTTACTAATATTGAGCTAATTTTCATATTAGTTGTTTTAGATTTTCTAAGATTTTATCTAGTTTATATTCTCAATTTTGAGGAAAAGACCACTTTTGGGAAGATAAAGCTTCATTTGGAAAAAAACAGTTGGCAACAACACGTGCGAGGAAAATCCGCATGCAAAGGAGGAAATCATGTAAGGCGTGCAGGAAGGAAAACCTAACTACATTAGGGTTAGGGTTTTTGTAAGAGATCGTAATGGTTGATAAGCTGAAAACTAGTATAAATAAGTACCTGGAGGTCTAGGTCGAGGGTCCTAATTTTTGTTCTGTTTGGATAAGGCAACTACTGTAGACATGATACCATTTTTGTAAGTTGTTGAGTTGTAGGACAGTCAAGTAGCTAGATCTTGAGGGTTATATCGCAGGCTGAGGAGCCTGGTGCAATTTAGTCAGCCTCATAGAGGATTGTGGAACCTGTTTTGAGATTGTATGATCAGGATTGTAGTGCGTGCGATGCCATCTATTACAGAATTCTAAATAAAAGAGAATAAGAAGATAGATCTTTGTGGACGTAGCCCAGGAGGGGGTGAACCACGGTAACACATGTGTTATGTGTTGTGATGGATTGCATGTTATGTTTTGTAAGCAGTTAGACTATGAATGGATGAATGGAGAATTCTGTGAGATGTGTTATATGTTAGATTTGATAAAATGAATGCATGGAGTTAACAGATAAAAGAATATTAAGAATAATAGAAATAAAAACCATTTCAAGGCCCGAGAAAATGAATTGCAATCCTAGATCCCCACTCTTTCCTAGACTACAAGCATTTGAGCATTGTAGTCACCCATAGGGCCATCTCGGGTGAGACTGCATAATACATTATGTTTGTTGTGTTGCCTTCTGTTTTACCAAGAGGGACGATAGTTTTAGAGAGTTTTGTTAGAAACCTGTTCTGATATGAACCTGGGTCAACCCAAGAGTAGGAAGAGATATTAATGACCAACAACCTAGGATAAGGTAGAGGAAACATTTCCTCACCTCATTCATTAAAATATTTTGGTGACCAAAATCCTCCCAAAATGGGGAGGTATGATCCATATTGAATTGTTATATAATTTTTCATCTATGTTAGTACTTTCGGGGTGGAAAAATGGAGGAATTTCCTTACATGGCCCATTTTAGTGGCAAGTCATAGTTTGGATATTTGGGGTCTAAAACCTTCCAAAGCCATTTTGAGGCATCAAACAATATTTTTGTGAGTCAACACTTTGCAAGAATAGATCCCAACCCCTTGGCATTGTTATACACGTTGATACCTTTCCAATGGTGCAAAAATCACCTTAATCAAAGCTTATATGTGGAAGTTATGCCTCCTTCCAGTTGACCTGCCTTGCTAACCACCATGGTACCAAGCAAATGCCATGTCAACCCCATTACTCATGCATGTGGGGATAGACATGCGTGGAATTTCAAGAATAGTATGTAAGGTTCAAACCTTATTATTAATTGAGGGTTAAGGCGTGCAAAAACCCTAACCCTATATGACTATTAGGCTATGCTAAATACTAGGCCCTTAGTAGGAGAAAGGGTTCCCTTTTTTAGGATTGTACTTGTTCCATAGTTGAGAATAACATCTAAGAGTGGTATTTGAGAGAATAACAAAGAAGGAGGACAATTTTGTAGCATCCATATAGGCCATAGTGTCAAAGAAACTCCATAGTGAGTGTCTCTTTCTTTCTATTTGCATTTCATAATTGAAGAAAAGTGAGCAGAACATAGGCCTCACCTTCTAGTAGGTTTTTCTCCCATATTGGGTTTCCCAAGATATATTTGAAGTTCATTTGTGTGAATGGTGTGCTCATTTTCTTAGTGTTTCATTTCTCATTTCAGTTATTTTCTTAAATTTGAGTAATAAGATAGTGCTAACAAGTCCATGGTTTAAGAAAATAAACCTACATAATAAAATATTTTAATATGATACAACATCTATTGTGACAAACTATTCCATTGGAATATCCAGGACAATTTACAGATCACTACCCCTTCCCCTCTACCTCCCTACAGTCCTATATTACCTCTTCATGACTAGAAAATAGAAGGATTGCCATTAGATAAAGGCCCCCACCATTTCCCAATGTGGATGAGATTGGAAGTCCCATCCTCACTACCCACTTGATGTAGTTGGGTGATGGGGGAGGTTTTTGGAGCCTATGAGGACATGGGTTTAGGTTGGGGAGGAAACACGGTTTTTAGGGGTGGGGAGGGTTTAAAGATGGGAAAGGGGGTGGAGGGGTCAAGGGAGTGGAAGAGGGAAGTGGTGTTTTTAATAATAATTTTCTTCCTTTTTTTATTGTTTTTCTATACCTTTGTGGTATTTTCTATGTTTGATTTTTATTTTTATTGTTTTAATGTTTCTTGTGTGTGTTTGTGTATTCTAAATTTTAGTATAATTGTTTCTTTTTAAAAATTTGTTTGTTATGATTTTATTTTTTTTCTCTTTCAATTGGGGGTATATGGGGTAAGAAAATGGGTGGAGCTTGTAACAGGTTCCCTCGTCAGTGACTCCATCATTGAAAAATTAAATAGTTATCAACAAGGTGGGGCATATAAATGAGGATGATGAGTATCTAGATATGAAAAACATGGCATCAACTCCTCATCAAG
Source organism: Picea engelmannii (assembly GCA_009831015.1). Taxonomy (NCBI): domain Eukaryota; kingdom Viridiplantae; phylum Streptophyta; class Pinopsida; order Pinales; family Pinaceae; genus Picea; species Picea engelmannii. Next base: position 111,416 of record ML783033.1, on the reverse strand, counting down.
AGTCAACAATGATGTCCCCACTAAAGAAACAAAGGGCGGTCGAACGAGCAGGAAAAAAGTAGGGGGTAGTAATTTTGTAGTGATCCAAAGCCTAGTGGTAGGCCATTTCCTAGTGGTGGTGGGTATGAAGCCATCAATACTATTTTTAAAATTGTAAACTTTTATTTCATTTCATTTTTAGTATATTTTAATATTATTTCAACAATATTTTTTATTAAATGATATGTATATATATATATATATATATATTATAATCTTTATTATTTTATTATAATATTATTATGATGTTAATATGATATATTCATTGATTAGAGAAATCATAAAAAAAACCTAGCGCTCTATAATGATTCCTCTGTGACCCTCTGCATGTTATGACCAACCTGTTGTTGTACCTATTGCATGATCCGCGCCAGTACTACCAGAACTCATGCGACTAAGAAGGCAGGATGAGTCCATAAGGGGGGGGGGAGGGGAAAACCCCCTCGTACAACAATGTAATGGCCAATGACAGAGAGGGAACAAGAGCCAAGTGGCCCACCTTCGAGCTGTCGCCACACCTAAGAGAGAAACTCCTAACCATAGAACATGGACTCAGAAAAGAAATGGATGTGGACCTAAGAACGTCTCATCCAAAGGCATCTCGTGGATGGGAACCTGGTAAATGAATTCTCGAGTCGGAAAACCCCCCCAGATATCTCATTAGCCCAACAAGGGTAGGCGATCACACCCAATTCATGAGATAACACACCTTAATCAACAATTTCTTAGGGCTCTGGCCTTTAGAACGTGATTTAACACATTGGATTAAACATTGGTGGAACCCTAAAGGAGACTACGAGGTTCAAATCAGCTCCAAAGGCTTCTTCATGATTATCCTTTACAATCTAGAAGACAAGGACAAAATATTTGATAATGGGTCGTACTTCTACAACTTAAGAGGGCAATTCTTGCGATTTTGGAAAGATCACTTCAGCCCAGAAAAGGAGGACTTTACGATGGCTCCAGTCTAGATCAGGCTCTACTCCTTGCCATAGGATTTCTAGATGGAAGAGATACTTATGGGAATAGGAAATACTGTGGGAAGATATGTCAAATCGTCGGAAGCCACAAAACAAAGAAAGTATACCTCCTATACCAGGATCTGTGTATACATGGACATCTCAAAAGCATTACCAGGTTAATTAACCCTGGAATATCAGGATGAGGATTGGAACCAAATAATCAACTATGAACACATCCCCTTTCGATGTAGAAAATTCCATGAGCATGGCCACCTCTTTCAAGACTGCCCCCTAAATTCCCAAGCCCCCAAAGCAGGAGAGAACAAACAAAAAGACAACTTCACCATGGTCACATGCCGAAAAAGGAACCCACCAAGGAAGCAGAATTCAGACACCGCTCCAAATATAACCACCAAAAACTCCTATGACATTCTGAATCAGCTGCCGGAAGATGAAGAGATACAAGACCCCCACAAAGTGAAGAGCCAAGAGAAAGGAAAAGACCAAGCTGAGCACGCGTCTACCCAAAGCAAAGAAGATCACCAAAAAGATAAACTGGGGGAAAATAGGGACACCCTGATGTAGTTGGATGAACAAGATATGGTAGAAATAGATCTTGAAAAATTAGAGGAAGACCTTAATCAAAAAGATTTCCAAACCATCCCTGTAAAACAAATCAGAAAAGTTCATAAAGTTTTCATAGATTCCACAGTGCAGCTAGGCATAGCCACAGATCCAAGCACAGACTCAAAGCATGCTCCAAGGGAAAACAAAGGACGAGGACACAAATCTGCCCATCAGCTAATCAAAGAAGCAAGGAACTTCATGCTCAACTCAGGTCAGATTCACAGGCTCTCGGAGGGTTACCTCCACCCACCTCCACAATCATTATGATGAATATCATAACCTATAATATCAAAGGACTCAATGGAAGATCCAAGTAGAGGATTCTCCGAGACTGTATTCGAGCGGAAAACTAGATGTTCTCCTGCTACATGAGACAAAATGTGTTGGAGCAGAAGAAGAAACCATCTTCCACCATTGTTGGAGAGGATGTGACTCCCTCCACAGAGACTCCTATGGCGCATCAGGAGGATTATCAATTTTATGGAACTCCACTACTGTCACAATGGACAGGCCCTTCTCTACTATAGGTATGCTCATGACACACTTCACGGTCAAAGGGTCGACCAAGAAAGGAGAAATCACAAATGTCTATGGACCTCAGAGCCCATAGGAAAAAGAGAGCTTCCTGAAGAGGATAAATCACATCAGAACACTATTGAGCACACCCAACTAGATGTTGGGAGGCGTCTTTAATATGATCCCAACTCTGGAGGAGAAAACCGACGGAACCAAACGACTGGAGCAAGAAAGTGGTAAGTTCAAAACCCTCATTGACCAGCTAAATCTAGTATATATAGAAGCCTGAAATGGAATTTTCACTTGGTCCAATCGAAGATCTGGGCATCGACAGGTTTCTTGTCAGCTTGACCGCTTCCTCGTAGTGGAAGCCCTACTGGTGGAGGACCCTACCATAGAGGCCAACATTCTTCCAAGAGTAGGCTCAGACCACTGGCCCGTCTCACTTTTCTTGGATATAGGAGCGACACCAAAATTTAAACCCTCCATATTTGAGAAATTATGGCTCTCCCACCCAAACTTTCATCAACAGGAAAAGTCTTGGTGGACCCAGGCAGAAACAGAGCATGGTACTTGCATGTACAAGTTTCAACAGTGCCTAAAAAAATTCAAGCAACAATTGAAGCTTTGGAATAAAACCATCTTTGGAAACATATTTCAATGCATGCAGGAAAATGAAAACAAACTCGAAGCTTTGCAAAAAACCTTCATCTCAAGAATTAGGACCACAGAATTAATGAAGGAAGAGGAGGAGCTTCAGGAAGAATTAGAAGAATGAAAAAAACAAGAAGAAATCCTCTGGCGTTAGAAGTCCAGGGTTCAATGGCTCAAAGAGGGAGAGAGGAACACCAAGTTCTTCCAAAAAGAAATGGTGCATTGCAGATATATAAACAGGATAACTCAGCTGGAGGATGCTCAAGGTAACCCCATATGAGAGCACATCCAAATTGTCAAGGAATTAAAAAACTACTACAAATAACTTCTAATAGAAACCAATGATGATAGGGAGGCAGCAATTGAGAAAATAACCAAGCACATACCCTCGCTGGTAACTCAAGAGCAGAATGAAGCCTTAATGAGGCCCATCACCCAAGAAGAAGTGGACCATGCAGTCAAAGAAATTCCCCCAGGGAAAGCACCAGGTCTAGACGACTTCACCATATATTTCTTTCATCATTGTTGGGACATGATCAGGGAAGAGGTTTGGCAGGTTATGGAGGAGTCTAGAACCTTAGGTCAAGTCCTCTCTGCCCTCAATTCCACTTTCCTCACCCTCATCCCAAAATAGGAGAGAGTCACTCATCCAAAGCAATACAGACTGATTTCCCTTTGCAATTTCATCTACAAAATCATCACTAAGGTGATTTCCACACGTCTCAAGCCAATCCTACCTTTTGTCATCTCCAAAGAACAAGCAGTCTACATGGAAGGAAGAAAAATCATGGACATCATCATCCTTTCTCATGAGGTTATTCACTCATTGAAAACAACCAAGATCCTAGGTATGCTCATCAAACTCGACCTTTAAAAATATTTTGATAGAATCAGTTAGCAGTACATGCGCTCCATGATAGAATCCTTTGGTTTCGAAAGACACTGGGTGAAATGGATCTTAAATCTCACCTCTTCAGCCCTTTTTTCCATACTGGTCAATGGAGTTCCCTCACAACCCTTATCCCCTACCAGAGGAATCCATCAAGGAGACCCCCTCTCTCCCGTTCTATTTATTTTAATGGAGGAAGTCTTGGGACACTACCTCAAGGCCACGGTCCTGGAAGGCTCCCTCAAAGGCCTCCCCCTACACAACATTCAACCAGCCCCCTCGCACAGCCAGTTTGTTGATGACACCCTCCTCTTGAACACTCCTACAACTCGAGAAGCCATCAAACTCAACTCCATTCTCACTGACTTTGCGGAGGCATCGGGTATGACCCTCAACCTTGACAAAACTAAACTCTACTTCTTCAACATGCCAGTCGCCATACAAAATCACATTTATTGCCTCCTAGGCATACCTAAGAGTTCCCTTCCATCCAATTATCTTAGCATACCCCTCATAGGGGCACCTACACACTCCATCTCTTGGGACAGTCTGATTCTTTCCATTTCCAACAGTCTTAACAACTGGACCTTTAGACCTCTTAATATTGCAGCCAGAATGGTGCTCCTCAAGTCAATCTTGCAAGCCTTGCCAAATTACCTGTTCACGGCCCTAGCAGCGCCTAAATCTATTATTTGAGCCATTAGGAACATACAACGCAGCTTCTTATGGCATGGACACAAACCTGACAAGAAGTGGGCTTTAGTGGGCTGGGATAGGCTCTGCAAACCCAAAGCTCTGGGGGAATTAGGGATATGTGACCCAAGAAAACTCAATCAAGTTATGGGAGCTAAAATGTGGTGGTGGTGGCTTAATCACCCTACAAAATTCTGGGCATAAATATGGAAACATAAGTATGCCCCGACCACCCAAGCAGATCAACTAATCAGATTCAATGACCAAATTCAAATACCTAGAACACAGTCTGGCACAACATACATTTAGTCCAAAAATATGCTTTCTGAGAAATCAAGGATGGGGAAAGTGCATTGTTCTAGTAGGATTCATGGCAACAATAAGCACCTCTAGCCACACTAGAATAACTCAACCCCCTTTGGCATGCACTGCAACCTGATATCTTTAGATGGGTTAAGGATATTTGGGGAATGCCTGATAGGAACATGCCATGGCATCACTGGAAGACAGAACACCTGGAACTACACCTCTCAAGGGAAACTGATCTCCAAGCTTGGCGAGCCTGTGCCAACCATAGGAAAATCCCTAATCGGACAGGCCCAAATATTCTCAGATGGGGACACTCTATTGTAGGAAATTTTTCGGTCAAAGAGGCCTACTACTTGCAGGGAAACTATCAGGATAACACTAAGGAGATTATCTGGGGAAAGATCTGGAATTCCACACTCTGGCCTAAAGTGTCCATCTTTCTATGGATCACAATTCAAAACCATATCCTCACTTAGGACAATATAAAAAATAGGGGTTTTGTAGGCCCATCAATCTGCTCCCTTTGTCAAAAACAAGAGGAAACCATGGAACACCTTTTTAACAATTGTCACTACAGCCAGTCGATCTGGGATATGGGGTCGCAAATAATGCGTCATTCCAATCGTAACAGAAAAAACATCAGCGACACTATAGAGAATTGGGACTCACTCTCCTATTAGAACCCAATTCTAGCTCACATTTGGCAGCTCCTTTCGGGATTCACCCTCTGGAAAATTTGGAAGGAAAGAAATAAAAGTATCTTCTAGTCGAAGGCCTCACCCCCCACCTCCACTTGGGAAAGAGTCATGAAGCTAATCCAAGAAACAATCAAAAGAAGACAATGGACACCTGAGGACCTAAAGTGCATTATGGGGGAACAGTTTATCCTTCAAAACTGGAACCTCATGTTGGTTGACATGCCCACTACAACAATGGTCATCTCCCACACTAGCAGCCCGACCACCTGGACCCCCCCACCAACTGGATTTATAAATATAAATTTCGATGGGGCATCAAAATGAAATCTAGGTCCAGTGGGCTTCGGGGAAATCATAAGGAACTCAAATGGAGAAATCCTCCACCTAATAGCAGTATTTTTGGGCGACAACATAGACAATGTCGCTAAGATCTGGAGCCTCCTAAGAGGAATCAAGGTTGCAACATACAATCACTACAATAAGATCATTGCAAAGGGGGATTCCGAGATCATCATGTAGCTCATAACCAAAATTATAAATGGAGAACACCCCTGGAAATCTCACCCAGTTGGATACTGTCATGACTCTTGGAGGATTTTGGATCCCTCCTATGACCTAGCTTGACCATCATCACCTCTCACGTGAAAAGGGACACAAACAAAGTAGTAGATTTCCTGGAAAATGAAGGGGTGGCTACCATGATCAGGCAGATCCACTAGAAATCCTAAACTTCACCTCACACAGATCTCTCAGACTGTTGCCAAGACTTAGCCAAAATCGACTCCCCAACCCCGGATGGGGTGACACACAACACATCAATGCCACATCGCACAGAGCCAAGCCAAGCCATAAATAAGGAAGGTTTTCTCCCATCCCCTCGCCATTAAGTATGGGAGCCAACCTTAACCACCATCCTCATGCCATGGGACTGCTCCCTCGCGTGAACAGATCGGCAGAAAAGACAGTAAATTATAGGGGGGAGATAATGGAACCCGTCCCATCGCTCGTCCCTATTATCATCCAGAGATTCTTTAGCTCTCTCCATTTCACCTTTGGTCAGTACCAGGCTATCAATTTCATGCTCTAGTGTGGAAACTAGAACACCCCTTTCAATTTAGTCATCCGAATTTCCATCTCGATGCCAAGGGATAGGGGAAAGTCGTGTCGTGGCCCAGCCTAGTACACCCTAGTTGCGAGACAGAAGCAATAACAGAGGCTGGAGAGAGCACTTTCCATGACCTGTACTCAGAGAGTTCAGATAGCTCGCAGGGAAGGGATGGCATGGTCACCTCCAATGGATATTGTGGAGGAGGTCATCCCAGAGGAACCTATACAGATTCCTCCAGAGCCTCTTCTTTTCATAGTGCCAGAAAACTAGTAGCCTCCAAATAACTTCCCTGAGGAGGACACTCAGGTAGTCACTACGGTTCGCCGAGCAACCAGAACCATGGAGGCACAATTGGAGGAGTTCCACATCTGCTACATTGAGGAGGAGTTCCTAAAGGAGCTCCTCCATATGACCTCTTAGGATGTTTCAAACTCAGCTAGCTACAATTATTCCAGAGCCACTGAGCGAGATGAGGACCCTGGGTAGTAGATAGAATAACGGGGACAGAGCGCGGTAGTCGAGCAACAGGACAGAGCGGAGACTGGAATGCAAGAGGAAACAAGCGAGGTTGTGGAGGATGAGGTGGGTGGCATGTTGAAGGAGGGTGATGAGGTCCTTGTGCCACCTCCCACCTCGATTACGCTAGAACAACAACGTGTCCCACCACCCTTCTTCCACCTGGAACAGTTAGACTTGGTGTTTGACCTGAGAAGCCATATGTATGACTAGTTCTACCATGGCACACTCATGAGGCAATGCATAGACATGACGTACGCGGCTTTCTCCAACGCGCCAACAGGGAAAAGTTGTCCTACTTGTGCGCGACCTTATGCTCTTCCAACTCGGAATGGATTACATGATGAAGACCTCGACATGGCCACCTCTGGGACCAATGGGTAATTTATTCTGGTTATGGTTATGGTTAGACATTCAGGCTCTAGTTAGGAGTTCAGTCATCTCAGACTCTTTACTGTTTAATCTAGTTTCAATTTATGTCTTCATGGTTAATATACAGACTACAGGCTACCAACTGTCCTAGTTTCCTACGGGCAGGGCAGTTGGAAGACCACCTCTTTTGGACATGGATATCTAGGGCTGCCAACTATTCCATTTTCCACTAATTTGGCAGAACAACTGGTAGCCCAAGGACAAATGTTTCTTTTTGCTTATGATATAATAGTATCTACCCTCTTTTTTACTTAAGAAAAAAATATGATCTATTCATTTTATTGGAAATGAAAATTATGTATGTTTGTTTTTTAACAACAATCTAAAACCCTCAAATTTAATTTGATTATAGAAATAATGACTTAAATATTGTTTATATATATATATATATATATATATATATAATTTCTATAGTAAAAATTTTGTTTGAAAATTTGGACTTTTTCAAAAACATTCACAAATTTGAAATTTTGTAGTGTAAGATAAAATTACTAATAAGTCAATTTTAAAAACAAATCAACAAGAAAGTATTTAAAAATGAGTAATTTGAAAATAGGCATATGATGTAAAACAACTATTGATCATAAAACTATTAAAAATTTGTCCACTTTCGCGCAACAGGCCCCCAACACTGACATGTGGCTCGTCTCGAACCACTTATCTAGTGTGTGCTCCTTCTACGGTTGTTTCCAAAATTTGGAACTTATCTGCTAGTTCCCTTCCTTGCATATTGACATGCATGACTTTTCCTATTAGTGCCTCTACTGAATACGCTGTGATATCCTCCTGGATTAGTGTTGCACTCTCTGTGTGCACCTGTTCCCTTCTCTTATTTTACTCCTCCAACTGTGCGATCAAATGTGCTTCTTGGTATTGGAGGGGTTCTAATTTTGTCTGTCTCTCCTGCTTTTGCAACTACACGGATTTTACATCTTCTTGTAGCTTCTTCAAGTTATGATTACCTTTCAGGCACTCTATCATGCTCATTGTTTTTTTTTGTTCTTGAAATCTTGTATGGTTGTGTTGAGCCTTTCCTCTTCGTGGTCCCACTGTTAGACCTACTCATCCTCTTCTAGTGCTATCCAGAGTTGTGCATCTCTGTGAAACAAATATTCTGATTTTCTTATGTGCTTCTCCAGTTCTGTTAATTGGAGTGAAACTTCTTGTTTCCTCTTCTCTCTGACCTCGGGAGGAGTTTTAGGAGTGAGATTTTCTTTTATTCCTCAATCTCTTGCCTATAGTGTTCAATGGTTCGGGAAATAATCTTGAGTTTCTCCTCTGTGCTTGTGCTATCTACTTGTGCGTTCTGAGGGATGTGATTGTACAATGTTGTCACACCCTCTTCTATTATCTTTGCACGCTCCTTTTCCTCCTTTTTTTTGATCTTGACCTTCTCGACCACCAATTACAAGGCATCCTTGCCATATCTTGTCTTCTGCAGTTCTGTTGCATATGTTCTGGCACGTGATTGTACCTCCTGTGCGACATTGAATTGGAGCCTGTACAGTGCCTTGGTAGGTATTCTTGCTAATAAAAGTTCTACCTACCTGAGATCCTTCAATGGAATCTGGGCTACGACTTCATCCATTTGCAACATGTCAGCGACCATTCTGAAAGTCAGACTCGCCTGGGCGATAGTTTGAATTGTGTCCTTCTCACTTGACACAATCCTTATCTCTCTTGTTGTTGCTTCGAGGATAGATTATGTTTAACTGATAAGAATTTGCAATGACTTGATCTACTTGAGGACTTGCCTTATTCCTGCCTGATCGGCTTGTATTATGCCTCTTTAGTTTTGGGCTTCTTCAAATTCTTTCGTTGCACAGTCTTGCACTCTTTCTTCCATGAGGTCTGCGTCATCCTTGGTGATATTGTATTCTGGAAGTTTCTTATGTCCCTTTAACTTCTTTCTTGGCCCCCCTGTATGTATTATTGGTCGCTTAGGTGGCTCTATCTCTTGTGGGGTGGTTGTGAAGGGGGTTTCTTGTGTTGTAGTGGCCCCTGCTCCTTGTTATTCTTGTCTTGGAGCAGTGCCCTTTTGTTCTTCCTGCACATATTTCTTCGACACACTCCCCTTCTTCTCCTGTGTCGGATTCTGGCTAGGTTTCCCCAACTTTGTTGGCTTTTGGGGCGCAATAGTGGTACCTGCAGGTGTCTTGATTGGCCCTGCGTCTACCTCGGTACCCATAGGCACTTCTTGATTCAGGACTGGAATCCTCCAGTCATCATGCCAATCCCTCATCACCATTTCTATGTCCTCTTCAATGATGAAATATCTTAGTTGTAGCCACTCCTTCTCCATATCCCTTCGTGCTTGGATCCACATATTATGCCTGGTTGCTTTGAAGTTGGCTATCTCCCTATATTGTACAACCACATCTAGAGTGATTCTCCAAGTATTCACAACACTCTCTTGTATCTCGTTGAAGTACCGCACAAAGGTTCTTGTGTTGCCACTTCTAATATTGGGTTCTGAAGTGATCCCCAGTTATGTGTAGCATGATGCATGACAATGACCTATCCGGTCATAACAATGAGAGTATGAGGGCTCCCTCCACCCCATCAATGCGATCAAAATGAGTAGCCAAGAATAGTGTAACTATGTTCCCAAGTATTGCACATATTTGTATTCCTCGAGGAACAAGTTCAATAAATACGGGGCCCAGTTGAGCATAGTTCCATTGGCGCATTGTGTTGCAGTTGCGATAACCTCGACAGGGACTTCCTCCTTGTGACATTTTCTGAGCATCTTGTAGGCCATGAGTTTGGTGTAATTCTCATTGTTGCGTTGTTGATCCTCTTGATTATGATCCCCCGCGAGCCCCTCTTTATGTCGTAACTTTTATTCATCTCCTCGACCAGGGATTTCTCCTTTGTTTTATCATCAAGGTACTGCACATGGCTCTCACCCATAGATGGCAGACCTATAATGATTGAAATTAGTTCCACGTCTATTAAGAAGAACTCCTCCAACCATAAGAATCCTCCATGGATGATCGCCATCAACTGCTTGATGCAATTGTTTACTTCTTTCCCCCTGCCAAAATGGGGAATTTCTAGTAGGTTCAGACTTCTTGTGTTGGCCAGGCTGACTGCCCATGGTTTTGGTTGTAGAATTGGGTCACCAAAGGGGCATGTACCTATACTGTCAAGGTATACCTGTTGTGAAAACTAGAGGAATTTTCCACCATCGACAATGTCATGGTCTAAATATTTCAACTTCTCCACACACCCCATAAGTGTTGGCATGGTTTTCACTCCTTTTGGAATGCAGGGTAGTATGATGGTTGTGTCAAGATACTTGCACGGGGACCGTGCCATGGGTTGTTTTCCCTTTCTTCTCAGTGGCTCACTTGAGGTCCCAACCTCCATCTGTCTATTTTTTGTGTCATAGTCTGGCTGGCTGATAATATCTTCCACCAGACCCTCCTTTTGTTGTGCAGACCCTACTCTAGGTGGTGGTCTTGGTGTGACAACCTCTGTTTTCACCGTAGTGGCCCCATTTTTTTTGTGGGCTCCTTCGACCCTCATAGGTCCTTGTGGGTTTCCTTCATCTTGTGGTTTCTGCCTCAACCTCGTTGATTTCATAAGGTTCCCTAATACTTCTTCGGTTTTTCCTTGTTGTTTGGTTCGGTGTGCTAATATTTGGTGGTGCCATTGTGGGAATTGGATGCTTTTACTGGATTTTTTTCGAGTTTTTCGCACTATGCACTTGTCAAGTTGGTTGTGCTCTATATGCTCTTCTAACACTATTGTTTGAAAATTCACAATAAGTTGTGAATTTCCCTCCTTTCTCCTTTATATAGTGCGTGACATCAATGTTGTGAAGCTTCTCAGAGAGGCTTCCCTAGCTGCAATTAATGGCATAAGTATGTTTCATTTAATTTTATAAATGCCACCATTTGGTGCCTTTTTGCCGTAATCATCATTTTTCTCTTTTCTGGACCGTTATTACCTTTTCCGCGGTACTGAACTTTTTGAGTGCGCCATGTATTTTTGTTGTGAATTTTCCTTAGTACATAGTGTGTCGCCCATATGCTGCACGCGGAAATGTTTCTTTTCATTGTGCTGAGTCCACTTCTATTGTGTGTTGTATTTCCCAGTATTTTTGTATTTTCTATCTTTTCTTTTTTTGTATTTCTTTTTCCTTCATTTTCTCCTTTTTATTTATTTTTCTCATTTTTCTCTCTTAACTTCTACTATATGACACTATGTACATGTCTTTCTTACTACGCTGTAAGTTTTAAGTGTTAGGAGGTTGACTGTCCTTATACAATTTCAGTTAAATCACATTGATCATTCCTTTCAACTATTCTCCTTCCATTTCCTTTAACTGTATAGATCCCCCATCTATGATAGTATTGAATTCATAGGGCCCTAACCAATGCATTCTAAATTTACCATGATGTTGAAGAAATTTACTGTCATAGAGCAAGATTTGGTCTCCTTCCTTGAATATTTTCCTCTTGATATGTCTGTCATGTCAAGCTTTGTCTCTTTATTTCTATACTTATTGGTGAAATCCTTCCAAAATCATATCCTCTTCCATCTCCATTAGTTGATTAAGCCATTCCTTTATTGCACCTCTTTCTGTCATGTTGGTAATTGTTGCTATGCGTAGAATGGGTACCCAAAATTCTAATGGTACTATTGCTTCCTGCCCATACACCAATCTGGATGGTGTCTGTCATGTCATATTCTTACATGTAGTCATGTATGCCCATAGTACTGTTGGTATTTTCAAGTCCCAATCATCCCTATTGACATTGCAGATCTTTGTCAGAGCATTCCCCAATATCTTATTGAAGGCTTCTACTATTCCATTTGCTTGAGGATGGTATGGTGTACTCTTCTGATGATAGACTTCAAACTCCTCAATGATAGCCTTGATAGTACTATTGATAAAGTGAGTACCTTGGTCACTCATCAAAATCCTTAGATAGCCAAATCTAGTTATCACTTGCTCAAACAAGAAGTGTGTTGTTGTCTATGCACTGCAATCTTTTACTAGTGTTGCTTCTGCCCATCTTGTTAAGTATTATGTTGCAGTAATGATATATATTTCTCCTTACCTTCATGTTGGTGGATTAATTGGTCCCACAAAGTCTATTTCCCATTTTTCAAATACCTACAAAGTTACTTGTGGTCTTAGGGTTATCTCATCCCTTCTATTAGGTTTACCAACCCTTTGACAGACATCACATATCTGGAAATATTCCTTAGCATCTCGGTGAATTTTTAGTCACCATAGGATTATGCGCGATACCTTCTGCGTGGTATCTTTTCCTGCATAGTGTCCTCCAACTATTCCCTCATGAGCTTCTGCCAAAATTATAGGCCTTTCATGTTCAAGTACACATCTTCTAAAAAATATTTTTGCGCCCATTTTGTATAAGTGTCCTGCAATCAATTGATAGTATGCAGCTCTAACTACTCGATTTTTCTTTTGTGTAGTGTTAAACTCTTTTGGCGTAGTCCCTGTACTCAAGTATTCAATGATGTCAGTAAAATATTCGTCATCTACTGGAACTGAAAATAACTACACATCAAGAAAGTTGTCTTCCAAGTTGGTAGGTTCTTCTCCATTCGTTACCCTTGACAGGTAATAAGGTATTTCATTTAGCTTCTCTGGTTTGACTATCACTTCAAAATCAAATTCCTGAAATAACAATAGCCATTTATAGATACCCCCCCCCCCACCCAACATGGCTTGTTGACTAGGTATTTGAGGGATGGATGATCTGTGAACATATTAAAGTGTTTTCCCAACAAGTAATGTTTGAACTTCTAAAGTGCATAGACCATAGCTAGACCCTCTATTTCTGTAGTATTGTAGTTTTACTCTGATTTTGACAGTTTTCTTATTGCAAATGCTATAGTATGGTCCAAATCCCCTGCTCCTGGATGCACCTGAATTGCTTCAAGTGCTATAACAGATGCATCTACATGCACATGAAAAGTATTTTCCCAATCTAGGAATACTAGAATAGGTGTTGTGACCATTTTTTCTTTTAAGGTGTCCAAACCTTGTTGGCAGTCCTCATTCCACTGAAATTTAGTATCCTTCTTTAACAATATTTCCATTGGTGTAGTGATCTGTGCATACCCTTTTATAAATTTTATGTACTATCATGTATGTCCCAATGTTTCTCTCAACTAACGCACTGATTTTGGTGGTGGTAAATTGAAAATAACTGCAATCTTTGCAGGATCTACTAAAAATCCTTGTTTGCATACTATATGGCCCAATAATATTCCAAAAGGTGTCCCAAAGATGCCCTTCTTGATATTCAATGATATCTGACACTTCCTGCATATTTCCAACACTAGCCTTAATACTTCCACATGGTCTTTTAGCAGACTACACATAGTCCAATCATCCAAATACACTTCTGGAAACTGATGTATGAAATCCTTGAAAATATGGCTGGTGCATTCTTCATCCCAAAAGGCATGACTGTGTACTAGTAGGATCCCCATTCTATAGAAAAAGTATTCTTGTACCTGTCTTCTAGAGCTATCTTGATCATGTGGTAACCTGAGAATCCATCTGTAAAGGAATATGCTTCCTGGACTCCCACATTCTTTAGGACTTCATCTGTAAAAGGTGTAGGGAAGGGGTCATGTAGGCAAGCATCATTCAGTTTCCTCAGATCTACAAAAATCCTTATCCCCCCTTGTTTCTTCTCTTGAACTACCATAGCGCTTATCTATTCAAATTCCTCCACTTGTTCTATGATACCAGCTTCCAACATTCTGTCAATTTCTTCTTTTACTTTCTACTTCTATATTGGATTTAGTCTATAAGGTCTCTATTTGACAGATCTAGCCTATGGTTTAAGAGGTATCTTCATCTCTCCTAGTTCTCCTGCTATGCCTTTCATCTCTATAAAAGTTGTGGTGAATAGGTCATTGTATTCACGCAGTAACTCTGTTATCCTTTCCACTGTTTTTTCTTCCCAATAATCTCCAATACTTGTCATTTTAGTATTATCAATTGTAACAATGTTGAATTTATTCACTTTGATAGGTGCAACACATACTTATCATTCCAAAGATGGACCTTCCACTTCTCTTTCTCCTTCAATTTATGTAATACGAATGTTGTGTGGGTCATCTTCATCTGGTGTTTCCTCTTCCACATGATAGCATGACCGTAGTTCCTTGATTGTCTGTATGTTCTGTTATTGATACTCGGTCATGAGTTCAACCTCTGGTTCATCAATAAATATCACCCTCTTATTTGTTTAAGTGTTGAATCCATGTTGGGGTTCTCATGTTCAAATGAAAAGGTTTCTATAAAATTATGTTGTAATGTTATCCATTCCATAGTACCTCTGCATAGTTCCTGGTCTACATACTAGTTTTCTGGAATTCCTTCCAATGTGTGGATGAAGTGATGAGGCCATTCCTTTGGTGATGCCATCCTTCATAGTGTTCTGCATCTCTCCAAATGTTCTGTTGGTGTCCCCTTTCCATCATATCTCTGCATCTTATTGCTCCCCTGCTCTGTGCCAAATCTAATGCGCAATAGTTGCTTACATTGGTACCATTCCTTAACTATTTCTTTGTGCACACCCCACCATCTTGCATGTGTTTCCTTGAGTGAAATTTCCATGGATAAGAGCCTTTGATTCTATAAAACTTCATCTTCATATCTTGTTAGGAATTCTTCTAAATCATTTATGCCATGAAAATTGAGAGGTTCTTTGTTAAGATCCAAATACTTGAACACAAAATACCACAATAGTACCAAATATATCTGAATACAATCACCACACAAGATATATGAAACAATATAGAAAACCACCACTTTATTACATCAAACCCTTAGGGTAGGGCAACACCATGCAATGGATCCTATTATGTAAGGGATCCTCTCATATTCACTTCCCTCTTCGAGAGGGAAACCTCCTAATGAGCTTCAACTCCAAATACAATACTTTTCTTCATGTCCCATTACATTGCTTGAACCCCTTTATATAGTGCTACCATCACCTAAGAACATTCTAGAGGAGGAATCTTCTAGAAGCAGAACCTTCTAAGAAGTCCTCTTACATTTATTATATCTAACTACCATAGTGGGTCTTATTTAATAATATAGTGGACCTAGTCCACCTTACATTGAATGGCCTCCATTATTATCACTATGGGCCCTCTGAGCCCCCCCACTACCTCTCTAGCTACCTAACATTCCATCCCCCTTATGAAAGTATTGTCCTCAACGCTTGATGTACAACCATATACCAGGGTCCCATGGATAAGTGTGGACCATAGTGTTGAAGTAGACTAGAAAACTAGGGTCCCATTAAGAAGTGGAAGCCACCATGCTGAAGTATTCCAACGTAATCAGGGTCCCATGTCAAATTTCGCATTTGAACTCCACACGGAAGATATCAACACCCAATAAACAACTGAAAATTATGCTCCTAATACTGACACCTATCATGTGGATCCAAATAAGAATATCCATTCACATAGTGGGAAAGGGTCAAAGATGAATCTGGAAGGAACAATACAGTTCTAGAATATGCAAGTTGGACACTGGTAATCATAGCTAGCTCCTAATGTGTCACATTGATGTTCTCTACAGAAGGTGGAGTAGAGTCATCAAATAAAATATGGAAGTGGTTCTCATCCCATAAATGACAACTATCCATATACCAATCATCACAATCGGCCTCAAAATCATACCAAGCATATATTTCTTGATTATATTCATCCCTGATGTCTATCATAATAAATCTCTCCTATATGCTATCCAATGAATTTTGAATACTATGAAAACTATCATTGAGACCGTCTGCAAGGTCATGCAATGTGTCATTCCATTGGGCTTTGAATGCTTCAGTTATCTGTATAATTTGTTTGAGTGTTTGAGTAGAAATAGCCATTGGAAACACCACATAAAATCTTGAAGTTGATCTCTAATCATCTATTGAATTGACTCATCTAAATTTAAAAATCCAAGTAACTCCTTGATGTTCTGATTAATGACATGATACCGTATGCCTTCATATACCAAAATATTAATTTTCTACTTTGATATGATTATCATGTAAATCCTTCATAAATATGGAAACAAGAATTACTCCAAAAGTAACATTTGACATAAACTCTAGTTATTGTAAGGTACTCCAAAAATGCTATGTTATTGTAAAGTAATCCAAAATTATATGTTAGAAAAGTTATTTGTAAAAATCAAGTCATCTACATACAAACAATTTATGTCAATATTTCAATACCAAGCTGTAAGAGGTTTATTCAAGTCATGTAATGTCTTTTTCAATTTATAATTAGAGTTGGATGTTTCAAACCAAATAATGACTTCTTCAACTTATAACAAAATCTAATTTCCCTTCTACTTGAATCTCCTTTACCACACATAAACTAAACTTCTTCTTCATCAATCCATTACAAAAAGGCCCTCTTACATAGATTTTGTGAAGTACACAATTATGTAGTGTCAATGGTAATACCATTCTTATTATATCTCAATAAGATATTAATATTATTGAACTAATTTGTGTATTAGGGGTTTTAAATTATTTAATATTTTTTATAGTCTCTTTTTTAAAAATGGACAAATTTCTAATAATTTTTATAGTTATTAGTGGTTTAAAACACATGTCTAATTTAAAATTACTTATTTTAATTTTTTTATTAATATATTTTAAAAATTAATTTATTAATGATTTTATGTTAAAAGATATAATTTCAAATTTAGAAATGTTTGAAAAAATCCAAATTTTCAATTTTTTTTAATATATATATATATTTTAAATAAGAAATTTGTTATCATGGTTTATATATATTTTCAAATTTTGATATATTTTTAAAAAAATTTAAAAATAAAAAATTTATTACCATAGTGTATATATTTTCAAATTTTAATATATTTTTAAAAAGTTAAAACTAAATGAATTGTTTTTAGTCATTATTTTTATAATCAAGTAAAAAATTAATATTGTATTTTAGTCATTATTTTCTATAATAAAGTTAAAAAATAATATTTTTAAATTATTGTTAAAAAAATAGATGTTATTTTTATTTTTTTGTTTGTTAATTTGTCACTGACCTGCGAGATTAGCATGTGGCTGAAAAACCTAGAAATTTCGAACTGATGACTTTAACATACATCATACAGTGCCTTAACAACACACTATGTCACCGAGTGTCCTACACCTCTGAGACTAACGCCATTTTTATTTTCAATCAAATAAAATGATCATAATAATAATATTAAAATGAATTATTAAAAAAATTAAAAATATCAAAATTAAAATAACATTAAAATATATACTAAAAATTAATTAAAATAAAATTTAAAAAAATAGTATTGATAGCTCCATCCCCACCACCTCTAAGCAAATTGGCATTTTGTTTAGCTCATAGTCATGTGTGAAATGACTACCCCTACTTTGTTCTTTCTTAGCTAATGACCCTCTTCTTTTCAATGGGGATGGAGTTGTTAACTCCTACTTCTTGTCATTATAAAATCATTCCTTTTTTTATGATCCACTTTATTGATAAGACTTTATTATTTCTTTTAATTCTTTTAAAAAGAAAATTAAAAAAATTAAAACATAAATTAAAAAAAAAAATAAAAATTAAAACTAA
>ML783033.1:69685-85757 GCA_009831015.1 Picea engelmannii | reverse complement strand
TTTGAAAGATGATGTTATGTGAGTTTAGAGCTTATTACCTAACGAGGAAAATAATTGATGTACCCTTCGTGTTGAATTCTAGCGAGTGAATTGGGACAGATGAAAAATATTTATTGTAAGTTACTTAATATCTCCATTAAGCAATAATTTTTCAACATTGTTTTACGGCTCGTAATTACTTGTGTAATATTTATTTTTGGGAATTGTTTTCATAAAGATATTTATCTATTTATTTTTTCATAAAACTATAATTTCATTTTCTTTTGTGTAGTTGTATCAAACTTATAATGAATGGTAGAAAAACTATAATTATATTTTCCTCTATAGTTGTATCAAATTTATAATGAAGAGTTATTAAAGAATTTTTATTTGCTTTATTTTTAGGTGATGAACAATATTTTTTAGCTATTAAAATGTTGCTATTATTATCACAATTTAGAATAATTGAAGAATTGAATTGCTGCTACAATTTTTCCAAAATGTTTTGTAGTCAAATTGTGTGATATTAGATTAAGGTTGTCAATATATATTTCTCCTTTAGTGTGGAAAGAAAAACCAAAAAGAAATCCACATTATAATTCCAATGCGGAACAATATCTTGAAGTTGATCTCCACTCATCCATTAAATTGACCCAATCTAAATTTGAAATCCAAATAACTTCAAACTCTTTAATGAGCTAATGAATGGTATGATCCACTATGCCTTGATATACCAACATATTATTTTTTCCACTTATATAATTTTCATGTAGATACATCATAAATATGGAAACAAGACTTACTCCAAAAGTGATATCTAGCTTATACTCTAGTAATTGTTAGATACATTAGAGTATTAACAAACCTTTGAAACTGAGTTCCATCAACATTATTGTGCTCATCGTATTTTCTTAGTTTTTCACCTTTTATTAATGGTATTGTCACTTCCTTGGGATTTTCTATTTTAAAGTGCCTCAATAAATCTAGTCAAGAATGTAATTTATTGATCAACATCATTTAGCTAGAACTCAATCGATATTTGAATTAATGCAGGTTGGAATTGTTATCTTTTAAAAATCAAGTCATCTACATATACAAACAATTAAAATTTTGTTAGCTTGTTGTTTCACATGCAATGTTAATAATTTATTTTCACTTATAACAAAGCCATGACTCTGGAGATGTATCAATTCTTTAATACCAAGTTTTAGGATCTTGCTTCAAGCCATGAAATGACTTCTTCAATTTATGGACAAAATTTAATATTTCAAACCATACAATGCTTTTTTCAATTTATAGATAAAATTTGGTTTTCCTTCTACTCAAAACCTTGTGGCCACCACACATAAACTTGTTCTTTAATGAAATTATTACAAAATGCCGACTTCACACTCATTTTGTGAACTACCCACTTATGATGTAATGTCAAAGATAAAATTGTTCTTATTGTATTCCAATTAACTAACATTGTGGCTAATATTGAGCTAATTTGCATATTAGTTGTTTTAGATTTTTTAAGATTTTTTCTAGTTTCTATTCTAAAAGTGGACAATTTTTTAATAGTTTTATGATTATTAATTGTTTTACATCATATGTCTATTTTCAAATTACTCATTTTTAAATACTTTCTTGTTGATGTGTTTTCAAAATTGACTTATTAGTAATTTTATCAAATACCACAAAATTTCAAATTTGTGAATGTTTTTGAAAAAGTCCAAATTTTGAAACATAATTTTTACTATGGAAATTTGCCACACATATATATACAAACAATATTTTAGTCATTATTTCTATAATCAAATTAAAATTTGAAGGTTTTAAATTGCTGTTAAAAAACAAACATACATTATTTTCATTTCCAATAAAATGAATAAATCATATTAACATCATAATAATATTATAATAAAATATATAATATATATATACAAACAATATTTTAGTCATTATTTCTATAATCAAATTAAAATTTGAAGGTTTTAAATTGCCGTTAAAAAACAAACATACATTATTTTCATTTCCAATAAAATGAATAAATCATATTAACATCATAATAATATTATAATAAAATATATAAAGATTATAAAAAAAAAGAAAATATCATTTAATAAAAAATATTGTTGAAACAATATTAAAATATATTAATAATGAAATCAAATAAAAATTTACAATTTTAAAAATAGTATTGATGGCTTCATACTGACGCAAACCCCCACTTCAACAGGGTCTGCTGACCTCCCGGTTTTTGGATCTTCAAATTCTCGAGTCGAAATGGCTTCTCGGTCCCTGTTGGAACCTTCAACACTTAATGACCACAGGTCCTTTTCTAAGCTCCGCCCGCGCGAACATGCACTTAGACGCGAGCCTCCACTCCACATGACCACCAACGTGACCAAAGCCTTAACCCAAAAAGGCACGTCGGGTTTTGCGATGTCGGGTCTTCCGTTGTAAGGCACCCCGACTCCTCTGATTCTCGAAATCCAGAAATGGGCTAACGGTCCCTAGCTCCTCCCTTAAATTCTCCTGATGTGACCCTCGACTGCGACCTGGGGCTCAACTTTCCAGCGCTTCGGGATTTCGCGTGTCAAGACTTTGTGAAGTGACTTTGCTCCCTTTTTCCGATATCTGAAATGCCAAAATTTACTCGCTCCAAACCAACGGTCCCAATTCCTCCATGATCTGACGGTCCAGATCGCGTTGAGATTTCACATATCAAGGATTTGCGATGTAATTCTTATCCTCTATCCCGAAGTCCGAACCCGCGAACTTCCTCGCCACAGATTAACGGTCCTGATTCTCCCACGATTTGATGATCCAGATCACGTCGGGATTTCGCGTATCGGGGATTTGTGAAGTGGTCCTCTCCCCTTCTCCCAAAATGTGAAACCGCGATAACCGCTTATGCCAGATCAACGACCCTGATTCCCCATGATCCAACGCTCTAGATTCTTCCTCCTCTTATTGGGATTTCGCAACTCGTGATTCCCGAAAACAAGTTCTTCCACACTCCCTACTTCTGAAATGCTAATATTTCGGAGCATCCAATCAAAGGCTCATGCTCCTTTGGATCTAACGACTGTTATCTCTCTCGAGCTTGTGGGTGTTGAAAAACACTCGATCTTATCCTCTCCGCTGATCTACCAGATCCAATGGTCCATGGAAAATCGTTGTTTCTCCCTCTGAGAATTCCAATTGTTCGTTCAGGTTCTCAAAGACTCCTCACCAAATAACTTGGCATCTTTCCTCCTGAACTTGGTTTCTGCGAGGTGGCTTCGACCCTCATCCTTCCTTTGAACTTTCCAAGTCTCTATCCCTCCTGATCTTGATTCTTACTGTAAACTCAAGGATCCTAGGGGATCCTTGCATGCACTCCTTACGGCCTTCACGATAATCTCTGATTATCCAAACACTCCAACTCTATGCACTCCTTGCGAAAAAAGTTCTTCAACTGCTTCCTTGGGTTGGAAAAGTATAAGACTTTGCCTGGCCTGCACACACCTTGCATGACTTTGTGCTATTTTTTCACTTATGTTTGTATAAGAACAACTCTATCTCTCCTGAACTTTTCTGAGGTAAAACTTAGAATATTGTCAATGCACTCTATGCGGACTTTCATTGCACTTGTTGCAGAAATTCTCAGAACGAGAAGAAATTGAAACTTATACTCTCCCTCTCACAGACTTCATACATTCAACATGAAATCATACACATAAGGCATTGAAACAAATGCATAACAGAGTATATAAGCAAACTGTAAACATACCATTCAATAGATGCAAACAATAACCATAACAACACCATGAAATTGGATCAAAGCATTCTTATATTAATTCAAGTGCTTATGTACATGGTTTCTATATCAACAGCAATATGCTCAAACAACTTATACAATCTATCTTCTTCTCTACTCTCCTATGCTCTCTCTTTCTCTATAGCTTCTACTCTTACAATTGAGAATTATGATACAATACATACGAGGGATATTTCTTGAGTTTTCCCTCCTACAACTCTAAGCTATCGTATTGAAATTAAAGATTACAACTACTTTACATTTATTACATTAAATGCCTCCAATCGAAAGATGAGAGCAATGCTCAAGATCTGCATTACAATCCCCAAAACATTTAAGAACAATTACATCCTTCCAGCTATTACATTAATGTTTCATCTTTAAATTTCAAAACGTCTTCAAAATGAAATCTAGTGCGTATCCAGCTGTCCTCCACTTGCTCTTGCATCATACTCCTCTGACTGAAAAATTCTTTGACTCTTGTCCATGAGGTCCTGCACCGTCTGTCCATGTTTCTGGATATCTTCTTCGCTTTCCCAACTGGCATTTTCAATCAGGTGTCTCTTCCACTTTACCAAGTATTCAAAATATGTCTTCCTCCAGGTATTCTTACCAACTCTCTGATCAATGATCTTTTCTATCTATGGCTTTTCAGCTACAAACATCTGCTTGAACCACTGGATTTCCTTATGATTCTCTACCCCATCTGTTTCATCTTCTCTGTAAGGATACATATATTCTACGTTGAATATAGGTGATATGACCATATCATCTGGAAATTCTATTTCATAAGCATTTGCCTCAAATTTTCTCAAAATCTTACACGACCCTATCTTTGTCATCTTCATCTTGTTATACGTTCCCCTTGGGAACCTTTCTTTCCTTAGGTGTGCTAGGACTAAATCACCCACTTCTAATTGAAGCTCTCTCCAATGTTGATCTGTTCTGCGCTTGTATTCCTGGTTGGAACTCTGCAACCTCTCTTTAATCTTACTGTGGAGCTCCTACATCTTTGCTGCAAAATATTCCACTCCAACACTCCTGAACTCACTCTGCTCTAACTCCCTCAACTCATATACTCCTCTTGGGTGCATTCCATACATTATATGGAATGGGATCTGTCCTATGATTCTGTTAGGTGAGTTGTTATATGCAAATTTCTCTTGTGGTAGAATTTGATCCAACTCACTATGGTGTTCATCTACTAAACTCCTCAATAAGTCTCCCAAACTCTGATTTACTACCTCAGTCTGTCTATCCGTCTGAGGGTGATATGCTGATCTAAAAGATAGATTCATCCCCAGATTTTTCCATAGTGTCCTCCAGAAATGACCAACAAATTTGGTATCTCGATCCGAAACAATACTCTTGGGTAAACCATGAAGTTGAACAATTTCTTTGAAAAACAAATTTGCAATGTGTGTTGCATCACTAGTTTTCTGACATGGAATGAAATGTGCCATTTTTGAGAATCTGTCGACCACCATGAATATGGAATCACAACCTCTCTGTGTCCTCGGCAGTCCTAACAAAAAATCCATGCTTACCACGTCCCACAACCTCTTTGGTATTGGCAATGGTTGATATAACACAATATTTTGTCTTTTCCCCTTTGTGTGCTAGAAAATTATACATATGTTCACAAATTTCTTGACATCCGTCCTCATCCTTGGCCAATAATACAAATTGTTCCGTTGCACAAATGTTTTATCATGGCCGAAATGTCCAGCCAGTCATCCACTATACTTTTCCTTCAAAAGGTTTTCTCTCATAGAACTCTTCGGGATACACAATTGATTTCCTTTGAACAACAGTCCATTCTGAATTAAATATTCAATCCATTGGCTTCTGTCTCTCAGAACAGGATTCTCACATGCTTCATAAGCATCCTTAAAATCTAAATCATCTCTGTACATTTTCTTAAGGCTATCAAAACCTAAGGTCTTCACACGAAATTCCTGCAGAATCAAACATTTCCTACTTAATGCATCAACAACCTTGTTAGCATTTTCAGAAATGTGCTTTATAAAAAAAGTAAAGTTTTGCATAAATTCAACCCATTTTTCATGTTTCTGGTTCAGTTTTTCCTGTCTGGTTATAAACTATAAGGCCTGGTTTTCGCTATACAAAACACACTCTTTTGGAACTAGGTAGTGCCTTCATTTATTCAATGCTTTTATGACTGCATAAAACTCCTTATCATACGTGGAATATTTCATCTTGGTCTCGTTCATCTTCTCACTGAAGTATGCAACCAGTCTATTGTCTTGACTTAAGACTGCTCCAATTGCAAATCCACTTGCGTCACATCTCACTTGAATTTTTTTACTGAAATATGGTAGAACCAGAACTAGCTGTTCATCAACCTCATAAAAGTACTTGGCGCATTTGTCAAGCCAAATGGCATGACAAGCCATTCATACAATCCTTCATTTGTATTGAATGTTTTCTTCCATTCATCACCTTCCCTCATTCTAATCTGATGATATCTGCTTTTCAAATCAATTTTTGAAAAACACTTTTCCGCACTCAAGAAATCCATCAAGTCATCCATCCTGGGTAAAGGAAATCTATACCTGATGGTGATTTTGTTTATAGATCTCGAGTCTATACACATTATCCATCCACCATCTTTCTTCGGACTTAACACTGTTGGCACAACACATGGACTCAAGCTTTCTCTAATCAATCCTTTTTCCATCAAATCCTGGACTTTCTTCTTGACCTCTTCATTCTCCTGCGGCGTCAGTCTGTATGTTGCTTTGTTTGGTAAACTTTCTCCTGGTATAAGGTCAATGAGATGGCTTATACTCCTGATGGGCGACAACGAACAAGGTAAATCATCCACCACTATATGAGCGGAATTCTCCAACAGTTCTTGAATCTCCTTAGGTAGATCATCTATTAAGGTACTGGTCGAGATGACTCTAGGTTTTCTTACCACATCAAACTTCATTTATTCATCCTTCTTGACTTCATCCAGAAGTTCCATCCCACTCATGAGAAGTATAGTATTGCTTGTTTCTTCCTTCACTTTCTTGTCTTCAATTAGCAACAACATATGTGTCCTACCATTCTTCTCCAAGGTGTATGTGTTCTTTCTTCCATCATGAATAACATTTTTGTCATATTTCCAAGGCCTCCCCAACAAAATATGACAAACATCCATGGGAATAACATCACATAAAATCTCATCTCTATGTCCCCCTATCTTAAATTCAACTAAACATTGTTTAGTGACTGTTACCTGATGTCCTTTTTGCAACCACGAAACTTTGTATGGGATTGGATGTGCAACTGTCTCCAATTCCATCTTTTCCACCATCTCCATGGATACTATATTATCCGTGCTTCCACTATCAACTATCACCTTCCATACTCTATCCTTGGTCTTGCAAGAAGTTCTAAACAAATTGTTCCTCTGGACTGGATTCTCCATCTCTTTCTCTAGTTTCAAGAGAATTTTCCCCATCATCAAGGATTTTCCACCTTCTGCATCTTTTTCCTCAACATTTTGCCTTTGTGCTTCTGAAATGTGATCTTCTCCTCCTCCATCTCTTTTTATATCAGGACATTCAAAATATTTGTGTTTGATCTTTCCACAGAAAAAACACTTTATTTCACCTCCTCTGCCTCTTCCTCTTGCTCAAGGAAAAGTGTTCCTATCGGCATATTGTCTTCCTTGTGAGCTTCCTCCCCTTTCTGGGTGGTTATGTGGTTTCTTTTCTTCATCCTTGGGCTTCTATACTCTATCCTGGGAAATTTCTTTGCCTCTTCTCTGACTTCTACCTCTGCCCCTTTGACCTTACTTTCAGGCCAATTTCACTTCTTCCTTTGAAGCAATCTGATAAGCATCTTCTATTTTCCTGATTGTCACCATGCTCATCTCATAATGAATCTCATATCTCAGGCCATTCATATATCTGGTGACTTTTTCATCATCACTCTTGTGATGACCAGCTCTGATTTTTAGTCTATAAAATTCCTCAGTGTATTCCTTCACTGTCATCCCCTTTCTGTCTCAAATTCTCCATTCTTCAAAACAAATTAATTTGATAATATATGGGTATAAATTTGTCTTTCATCTTCGCAACCATCCTGTCCCAAATTTTGATTATTTGTTTGCCTTTGCAACACCTGTCATCCTACAGTTTATCCCACCATAGTGCTACATGCCCTTTCAGTCTAGTGACAACGTGCTTAACTTTATTATCTTCTTCGATATCCTCATAATCAAAATATTTATCCATAGCTCTAAACCAATATATCATCTCCTCAACGTCCAAGTTGCCTTCATACATTAGGATGTCCATTTTTGCTCTGGCACCACTTCTTACAACAACTTTGAATAGACGTTCTTCTGCAACATCTTTGTCTACAACTTCTTCTTCGGCTCCAGCTTCATTCTCACTTTCAACCTCACTGATATCTCCAGTATCAAGTGTTTGCTTCTGTGATGTCCCCATAGCATCCAATCAAGCACAAAGTTCTCTCATTTCCATTTCTACATATGGATCAAGCATGGGTCTCTCTTGACATATCCTCGGTGGCATTGCTTCAATTTGTCCACGTAGAATTCAATCACAACTGTCCTCTGTCTTCCCTCTACAGAAAACAAAAGTTGTAAGCTCTGATACCACATGACATAGACCCCCACCTCAGTAGGGTCTGCTGACCTCTCGGTCTTTGGATCTTCAAATTCCTGATCCGAAATGGATTCTTGGTCCCTGTTGGAACCTTCAACACTTAATGACCATAGGTCCTTTTATAATCTTTTCCTACGCAAACATGCACTTAGACACGAGCCTCCACTCCACGTAACCACCGATGTGACCACAACCTTAACCCAAAAAGGCACGTTGGGTTTCGCGATGTCGGGTCTTCCGTTGCAAGGCACCCTTACTCCTATTCCCGAAATGCCTAAATGGGCTAACGTTCCCTAGCTCCTCCCTTAAATTCTCCTTATGTGACCCTCGGCTACAACCTGGGGCTCAAATTTCGAGTGCATTTGGATTTCACGTGTCTGGACTTTGTGAAGTGACTTTTCTCCCTTTTCTCGATATCCGAAATGTCAAAATTTCCTCGCCACAGATCAATGGTCTTGATTCCTCCATGATATGATGGTCCAGATCATGTGATGTGATGTGATGTTTCTCCTCTGTCTTGAAGTATGAACCTGTGAACTTCCTAACCATAGATCAACGGTCCTAATTCTCCCATGATCTGATGGTCCAGATCGCGTCGGCATGTCGCATATTGGATATTTGTGAAGTGGTCCTCTCCCCTTCTCTCGAAATACGAATCCGCTATAACCGCTTATGCCATATCGACGACCCTGATTCCCTGTGATCCAACACTCCAAATTCTTCCTCCTCTTATCGGGATTTCGCTACTCGTGATTCCCTAAAACAACTTCTTCCACACTCCCGACTTTCGAAATGCTGATATTTCAGAGCATCCAATGAAAGGTTCATGCTCCTTTGGATCCAACGACTATTATCTCTCCTAATATTGTGGGTGTTGAAAAACACTCGATCTTATCCTCTCCACTAATCTACTAGATCCAATGGTCCACGGAAAATCGGTGTTTCTCCCTTCAAGAATTCCAACCATCCATTCAGGTTTTCAAAGACTCCTCACCAAATAAGTTAGCGTCTTTCCTTCTGAGCTTGGTTTCTACGAGGTGGATTTAACCCTCGTCCTTCCTTTGAACTTTCCAAGTCTCTAGCTCTCTTGATCTTGATTCTCGCTACAAACTCAAGGATCCTAGGGGATCCTTGCACGCACTCCTTGCGGCCTTCATGATAATATCTGATTATCCAAACACTCCAACTCTATGCACTCCTTGCAACAGAAGTTCTTCAACCACTTCCTTGGGTTTGAAAAGTCTAAGACTTCGATCTGGCCTATGCACACCTTGCACGACTCTATGCTATATTTGCACTTTTGTTTGTATAAGAACAACTCTATCTCTCCTGAACTTTTTTGAGGTAAAAATCAGAATCTTGTCAACATACTCCTTACAGACTTTCACTGCACTCCTTGTAGGAATTCTCAGGATGAGAAGAACTTGAAACTTATACTCTCCCTCTCATAGACTTCATACATTCAACATGAAATCATACGCATAAGGCATTGAAACAAATGCATAACAGAGAATATAAGAAAATTGTAAACATACCATTCAATAGATGCAAACAATAACCATAACAACACCATGAAATTGGATCAAAGCATTCTTATATTAATTCAAGTTCTTATGTACATGGTTTCTATATCAACAACTATCTTCTCAAACAACTTCTACATTCTATCTTCTTCTCTACTCTCCTATGCTCTCTCTTGCTCTACAACTTCTACTCTTACAATTGAGAATTATGATATAATACATACGAGGGAGCTTTCTTGAGTTTTCCCTCCTACAACTCTAAGTTATCTTATCAAAATTAAAGACTACAACTACTTTAAATTTATTACATTAAATGCCTCCAACCGACAGATGAGAGTAGCACTCAAGATCTGCATTACAATCCCCAAAACATTTAAGAACAATTACATCCTTCCAGCTATTACATTAATGTTTCATCTTTAAATTTCAAAACGTCTTCAAAATTTGCATTGGTGCGTATCCAACTATCCTCCACTTTCTTTTGCTTGTGATTCTCCTACATCACATACCCACCACCACTAGGAAATGACTAACCACTAGGATTTGGATCACTATAAAATTACTACCCCCTACATTTTTCCTACTCGTTCGACCACCCTTTGTTTCTTTGGTGGGGACATAGTTGCTAACTCTTGATGAGGGGTTGATGTCATGTTTTGCATATCTAGATACTCATCATCCCCATTTATATGTCCCACCTTGTTGATAAATATTTAGTTTTTCAATGATGGAGTCACTGACGACGGAACCTGTTACAAGCTCTACCCATTTTCTCACCCCCTATACCCCCAATTGAAAGAGAAAAAAATTAAAATCATAACAAACAAATTTTTAAAAAGAAACATTTATACTAAAATTTAAAATACACAAATACACATAAGAAACATTAAAACAATAAAAAATAAAAATCAAACATAGAAAATACCACAAAGTTATAGAAAAACAATAACGAAAAGGAAGAAAATTATTATTAAAAACACCACTTCCCTCTTCCACTCCCTTTACGCCCCCACCCCCTTTCCTATCTTTCAACCCTCCCCACCCCTAAACCGTGTTTCCTCCCTAGCCTAAGCCCCTTTCCTCATAGGCTCCAAAAACCTCCCCCATTACCCAACTACATCAAGTGGGTAGTGAGAAAGGGACTTCCAATCTCATCCACATTGGAAAATGGTGGGGGCCTTTGTCTAATGGAAATCCTTCTATTTTCTAGTCATGAAGAGGTAATCTAGGACTATAGGGAGGTAGAGGGGAAGGGGTGGTGATCTGTAAATTGTCATGGATATTCCAATGGAATAGTTTGTCACAATAGATGTTGTATTATATTAAAATATTTTATTATGTAGGTTTATTTCCTTAAACCATGGACTTGTTAGCACTAGCTTATTACTCAAATTTAAGAAAATAACTGAAATGAGAAATGAAACACTAAGAAAATGAACACACCATTCACACAAATGAACTCAAGATATATCTTGGGAAACCCAATATGGGAGAAAAACCCGCTAGAAGGTGAGGCCTATGCTCTGCTCTCTTTTCTTCAATTATAAAATGCAAATATAAAGAAAGAGGCACTCACTATGGAGTTTTTTTTGACAGTATGACCTATATGGATGCTACAAAATTGTCCTCCTTCTTTTTTATGTTCTGAAATACCACTTCTAGATGTTATGCTCAATTATGGAACAAGTACAATCCTAAAAAATGGAATCCTTTCTCCTACTAAGGGCCTAGTATTTAACATAGCCTAATAGTCATCCAAGTTTAGGGTTTTTGCATGCCTTAACCCTCAATTAATGTTGGCCCTTGGTTATGGAAGTATGCAAAGATCGAGGAAGAAAAGGGAGAATGTGAACTTCATGGAAGATACAGTGACTATTAATGGGTCGAAGTGAGAAAAAGAGCAGAAAAGTTGGAGCGAAGCTCGGGAAAGCAAGTCGTTGGACAAGGAGATCGAGGATGACAGATCAACAAGAAAGAAGGATCATGGACAACTCAGCAAGCGGGAAAAGCCACTGTTGGATGATTTGGAGCACCGCATGAGAAGGAAGGAGAGACAGGCTGGCGAAGCCCTGAAAATACGGGTCAAGTTGACCTAGGGTTTTAGACACCTAGGGTTTTGGTATCTAGGGTTTTGGACACCTAGGTTTCGGCCTAAGGATGTCGATGAGCTATTGTAATTTATAAATAGAGGTCATAAGGACCTACTTTGGGTTGGTATGATATTATTTTCAATCTAGTGGTATTTTTGTCATGAGTGATTGTTGTTGTGTGAGAGAGAAGTGCTAAGAGTGAGAGCCTTCTGGTATTGTAAGATCTTCAACTGGGTGCAAAGATCAACCCTGCAGCTGGGTGAGCAGGGAGGGGAGAGAAAGAGAGGAGAAGAAAGAAGATTTGCTAGCTAAGAGCACAGACAAGAACTGTATTCATTCCCTTAATATATTATAGCACAGTTATGTGGATGTATCCCTAGAGAGAGGGTGAACCACGCACATCTTGTGTTGTGTGTGATTGATATTTTATCTCTGTCATTGATATATTTTGATTTCATTATTGTTTTAGATATGATAAGTAGATGTGCATAATAGATCTAAGATGATAAGTATATGAATGTTGTGTTGTTATTGTGTTAAATCCACTTGATCTTCCCTTTGGTTGTATACATCTTTGTCCTGCAAGCCCCTCATAACTACTTCGGGTGAGACTGCATCTGATTCGTAGGTGTTGTCGAAAGGGCCAGTAGTTAGGGCTTGTTGGTGTGCTCTTGGAGATGAACCCTAGGTCTGCCCATATGCCAACAAATGGTTTCGTTGCCAAGAATTGAATCTTATTGAGGGAATGCCAAGGTGGTTTGCATCGAATACAGAGATTCAAAAGTGGATAGAGGATCAAGAAAATGACTTCGCCGAAGCCCAAAACAAGAACCCTAATCTTAGTTCAGAGGATTGGTTGGAGAAATATATCTTCATTGATATACATGAAATTTTCTTTGGGGGAATCCATCAGGAGCTATATGAGTGGCTAGCTAGATTAACAGATACCCAGGTCGAGATCCGATCTAGATCTCCTATGGGTTGGACATTGGAGTTGATCAAGAAGGTCAAAAGAGTTGATAACGTCATATCATGAGTAGTAGATCACTGGTTTGATAACACCATTGGAGGGTACATCACAAAGTTTGTTGTTGACAGAGTAGAATCATACAGCCAAGCTGAGAGATACTTCTTCAAGGGACCCAGAGGAAAATGTTTACAATTTCTGAATTTGAGACTCAAGATGCTATTGCATGAGAATAACATCTTGAATATACAGTAGATTGGTCAGATCTAGAAAGGCTAATGTTCAAGAATCTAGACAGCGAAAATGACACAGAAGCTGGACATACGTGCATTGGGAGAGTGTTCCGAGAAGTTCACCTTGCAAACCTGTTTAAGAAAAACTACGGGGAGGAGGGTTTCTACAGTGGAGAAGAGGAAGAACTGACAAAAGAAGAACATTCATAACCCGCTAGGGAAGAGGAGGGAAAAGCTAAAGAGCTTCACCAGGGAGAACCTGAAACCTCAGAAACTGCGCAGACCATCGAAGTAAGTACCGTTATCCCTCCTGTTGATTTAGTAGCATTAAGAAATCAGAGTAATTCCAGCCACCGGAGTACCTACATCACTGTCACTAGTACTCCACCACATACTCAGTCAGGGACCCTAGGAAGATCTATGGTAGATGAGATGAGTCTTTCTATCTTTAGGGGAGATGGATCTAAAGATCTTGATCAACACTGGTTCTTGTGTGAAGCCGTATGGAATATTAAAAATGTCACCGACGAAGCTGTCAAAAGAACCTAGTTTAGTACCACTCTAAGGGATCGTGCACTGAGCTGGTACATGAAGCTTGTCCAAGGACTTGCACAACCTAAGCCACTAAATCAGATTAAGAATGTACTGATTGTAGAGTTCAAGAAACCCAAGTTGGATTCACAATGTATTACAGAGCTAAAAGAGATCAAGCAGAAGGTGGTCGAACTTGTTTGGGAATTCGTTTAGAGATTCAAAACCTTAACAGGCCGATTGACTTTTCAGATCCCAGATGAATAGAACAAAGATTGTTTCATTGTTTCCCTATTACCACACATCATATTTCCCCTAATGCAACATAATATTGCTTCACAGTCTAAGGCGTTGAAGATCTCCATGAATTTAGAATCAACCCCTATGGGAGAATCCAGCTCAAGTATGAGTCATATCTTGAGTCAACTAACTAGTTTGTCTCTAGAGGTCGAAGATATGAAGAAAGACAAGGGAAAAGATAAAAGAGAAGACATATGGTGTGTCAGATGCATATCAGAAGGCCATGACAAGGAACAATATCTCCTATTCAATGAATACATGGCTTCTGGAGCTTCGAGCCCTTTGAAGCAAGTCACCTTACCTTGGTGCGAGGTATGAAGAATCAGGCATAACCCTGGTGAGTGCTACTACATGCAAAAGTATGTTCAAACACCTACAAATTTGTAATATACATTTTGTAAGTCCGTAGGGCATGATGATACGGATTTTAGGGCTTATGATCTCATGCATGAAAGGTCGAGAGACATATATAAGATTCAAGGTGAAGTACAACAAGAAGGAAACACTATGTAGTATAACTCTCTTGAGAGAGGAAAATTCAATCCTCGCGGTGGATTCAGAGGAAGAAGATGAGGAGGAGGAATGGGTCGAGGCCAAGGACAAATCATCTATTATAACTACGCACAACCAGGACACTTTTCAAGGGATTGTCAGAACCCTTGTACCACTTGCATCTACTGCAGCTCGTTTGACCATGTTATAGAAGATTGTCCTGTGCTGCTAGATAAGCTTCAAGAAAGACGAGGACCTCAACAGAACCTGCAAGTGAAACTAATATATGCTGAACCTCGCATAGAAGACTCTAGAGTCGCTATTATAACAAGAGGAGGCATTGTTACAAGAGAAGATAGACTAACCCAAGGAAATACTACAAAAGATTCAGGAATCAGAAAAGCTACACATAAGACACAAATATTTGATGCACAGAAAGAGAGACAAATATTTGAGGAAGCCAGAAAATAATTCAAAGGAGACCAAGGCTCTTCATCGAAGATAAGACCAGAAGTGAGAGAATATGGAATGCCTCTGGAATTTGATCAGTCTGCTTCGCCAAAAGAAGGAAAAGAGGTAAGCAAGCTCATGGAATTTTAATATACTTGTATTAAGTTGATTTAGGATGAAAGCGTTGTACAAGAGTTACAAAATTTAATCAGAGAATATGAGCTAGGAAATATAGACCCCTTACTGAATAGGGAAGTACACCAAATTGGTAAGAAGAGAAGGACAAATAAGAAATTACATTTGAATTCTCAAATATGAGAGCATGAGATAGATTATGTAGTCCTCGACTTAGGTTCGGAGGTCAATGTCATGACGAAGCAAACCTGGGCACTGATGGGAAAACCGAAGATGATCTATTCCCCTATTAGGTTTTGGATGGATAATCAGCAAGCTGTAAGCCCTTTCGATAGATTGGAGCATGTCCCTGTGGAGATCGACGGAGTAAGAACGTTTGTAGATTTTAAGGTAATTGAAATAGTTGATGATAGTTTTCCTTACCCCGCGCTATTAGGAATTGATTGGGATTTCAATAATTCCATTGTGGTTGATTTAAATAAAAGACGTATGAATTTTGAAAGAGATGGACTTAGGGTCATTTCACCCTTAGATACAGATGAAGGTTAGCGATACACAAAACCTATCAAAGAATAAGACCACGCATATTCACTAGAAAATATATATAAGCTAACAACCATACAACATGATTATATCAATCCTACAACCGATGGAAACTTAAACTGGTGAAGTGAGAGCGCATGTTCATCAGATTCAGAAGAAGCACTAGAGAACTAGCAGAACAAGATGTATGAAGTATATACAAGAATATGTGCTAGATTAACCAAAGAAGTTCATTGGATTGGCACAACAGTATGCAACTTACCCACCTTTGATGGTCTGAATCCTTTAGAAACCTTCTTGTCGGACTTTGAAGAAAGTGTACCAATACAACAGAGATTATTGGCAATGGATGAGGCCTTGAAAGCCATACCAACAAGATGGTGGGGGACACATAAA
>ML783033.1:55879-69635 GCA_009831015.1 Picea engelmannii | reverse complement strand
CCTTTGATGGTCTGAATCCTTTAGAAACCTTCTTGTCGGACTTTGAAGAAAGTGTACCAATACAACAGAGATTATTGGCAATGGATGAGGCCTTGAAAGCCATACCAACAAGATGGTGGGGGACACATAAATATAGCATCACATAATGGGTACAATGTCGTACCCTGATGATAGTGCAGTTCTCAGCACAAGTAGAAGGCTGCGAAGTTAGATACACAAGTTGAAGCTACCCAAAGGACCATGTGAGAAGCTATGAGGAAGCCTGGAGAAAAATTCCTCAAGCACAATGGGTGCACAAATTCATTAACACACTGGACACCACCCCTATCAAATGGTACCTCCAAGCAGAGTTGAGCATCATCACTATGGATTGGGAAGGTATGACTTAGAATTTTGTAACTACCTTCTTATTTGAAAGCCAATTTCCTTCAGTAGATCAAGCATTACAGATTGTGAGATAGAAGGTATTTGAGGAAGTATATAGCCTTCCTTTGGAACAAGAAGAGGACGAATGGACTGCACCTCTCCAGAAACTACAAGGCTGTTACAACATCAATGCTAATGAAGACGATGATCCGAGGAAGGTGAACATCGCAGAAACAAAAGGCCAAAGAGATGTGGAAGGACCAGGAGTTGAGTTGCCATTCATTGGATAACCAATCAAGATTAAGAAAGTCAATATTGGAACATAGAAGACACAAAATCTTGCAAATGTTGGAGATTACTGGGATGCTGCCACCATTGATAAAATTACAGAATTACTGCATGAATATCAGAACTTGTTTCCAACCAAGTTCACTGATATGAAGAGCATTAAAGGACCTATAGGAGAGATGAAGATTCCTTTAAAGCTAGATGAAAGACCATTTAAACATAGACCTTATAGACTGAACCTTAAATATAAATAAAAAGTGAAGATTGAGCTTGACATAATGTTGGAAGAAGGAATCATAGAACCTATCGAAGAGTCAGAGTGTATTAGCCCTATGGTGGTACAAGACAAGAAGATAGGAGATATCAGGATATGCGTAGATCTCATGAATCTGAATGATGCATGTTTACATGATCCCTTACCTACACCATTCACTAACGAATTGTTATCTAACAGGGGTAGACCCACGGTTCAGCTCCAAGATCTCACCAACAAGCCCTAACTACTGGCCCTTTTGGCAACACCTACGAAGCATATGCAGTATCACCTGAAGAATTTATGAGGGGGTTGCAGGAAAAATATGTCTACAACCAAAGGGAAGATCAAGTAGATTTAACACAAGAACGACACAACATTCATATACTTATTAGCTTAGATCTATTCTGCACATCTACTTATCAGATCTGAAATAGTAATGCAATCACAATATATCAATGACAGAGATAAAGTACCAATCACACACAACACAAGATGTACGTGGTTCACCCTCTCTCTAGGTCTATGTCCACAAAACTGTGCTATAATATATTAAGGTAAAGCATACATTGCTTGTCTGTGCTCTTAGCTAGCAGATCTTCTTTCTTCTCCTCTCTTTCTCTCCCCTCCCTATGCACCCATCTTCAGGGTTGATCTTCGCACCTAGCTGAAGATCTTACAATACCAGAAGGCTCTCACTCTTAGCACTTCTCTCTCACACAACAACAATCACTCATGACAATAATACCACTATATTAACAATAATATCATACCAACCCAAACTAGGTCCTTATGACCTCTATTTATACATTACAATATCTCACTGACATCCTTAGGCCGAAACCTAGGTGTCCAAAACCCTAGGTGTATAAAACCCTAGGTCAATTTGAACCGCATTTTCATGGCTTTGCCAGCCTGTCTCTCCTTCCTTCTCGCGTGATGCTCCAAAACATCCAACGGTGTATTTTCCTGCTTGTTGAGTTGTCCACAATCCTTCTTTCTTGCTGATTTGTTATCCTCGATTTCCTTGTCCAAAAAATTTCTTTCTCGGGCTTCGCTCCATATTTTATGCTCTTTTCTCAATTTGACCCAGTAACAGTCACTGTGTCTTCCGCGAAGTTCGCATTCTCCCATTTCTTCCTCGATATTCACATACTTCCATAACCAAGGGCGAACAGTTAATGATAAGGTTTGAACCTTACATAATATTCTTTAAATTCCATGCATGTCTATCCCCACATGCATTAGTAATGGGGTTGACGTGGCATTCACTTGGTACCATGGTGGTTATCAAGGCAGGTCAATTGGAAGGAGGCATAACTTCCACATATAAGCTCCGATTAAGGTGATTTTTGCATCGTTGGAAAGCTATCAATGTGTAGAACAATGCCAAGGGTTAGGGAAATATTATTGAAAAATATTTACTCACAAAAATGTTGTTTTATTCCTCAAAATGGATTTGGAAGGTTTTGGACCCCAAATATCTAAACTATGACTTACCACTAAAATGGGCCATGTAAGGAAATTCCTCCATTTTTCCACCCTGAAAGTACTAATATAGATGAAAAATTATATAATGATTCAATATGGATCATACCTCCAAATTTTGGGAGGATTTTGGTCACCAAAATATTTTAATGAATGAGGTGAGGACATTTTTCCTCTACCTTCTCCTGGGTGTACCATTTTTCCTTGATTGGAAGTTGTCATTTCAAACCAATTTTCCAAAGGTCATGCTTCCCTTTTCTGGACTTCTTCTACAAAATTGTATATTTTTCCAACTCTTCCTGATATTTTGGTGCTAAGTCCTCTATGGTAGGTAGGACCTATCCTCAATTTCTTGATCCAACATGTAAATATCATAGGGTTTCATATTCTCCACATTCACTATTGAGTAAATGAGCATATATGGGGGTAGACTGAGTTTACAAGCATTATCACCCACCTTCTCCAATACCTCAAAAGCACCATACTTCAAATCCTTGATCTTCTTACTAGTACACTGTAGTATTTCCTTTTTCAACTATAACAAAATTTTGTCTTCCACTTTAAATGATTTATTAGTTTTGTGTTGATCATGTCTGGCCTTGTATATTTCTTGTGATTTCTTCATTGTCTCCAATACTTGCAAATGGATCTACCTAATGGTGCCAAAAAATTTATCCACCTTAATTTCTTATCTTATGTTGTATTCCCTCACTCATCCTTGCTATCCATATACAACATCCAAACGAGAAGGTGGAAAATACCCAAAGAAAGTTTCAAAAGGGGACTTATCGATAGACGTATGGATTTCTATGTTATAAGAGTGTTTAATGTACATCATATTTTCATCATGTGCCTTCAAATAATTTACTTGTAACCCCTCAATAGTTGTATCAAAGTATCGTTGACTACTTATGTTTTCCCATCTGTGTAGGGATGAAATGGTGTAGATCTCTTCAACTTTGTGCCCATCTTCTCCCAAAGTCTAGTCCAAAATGGATTGATAAATTCGGTATCCCTATATGAGATGATGTCCCTTGGTATCCCAAAGTGCACCCAAACTTATTCAAAGAATATTTTTTCCACTTCTTATCCTTTGAAAGTATTTTTACAAGGCATAAGAATGAAAATCCCGTCGAACCTTTCAAATACCATAAACAAATATTCATGTACCTTCTTGGTTCTTAGAAAACTACCCACAAAATACATGGAAATTATTTCCCAAGGTTGAGTGGGTATAGGTAAGGGATGGTATAAATCGTGATTTCTATTATTGGGCTTGTTGGTACAACAAAGCATCCATCCTCTAATATACCAGGCTACATATCTTTTCATTCTAGGCCAAAATACACATACCTTTGTAAGTTGGAAACTATCTTCCCAAAACCAAGATGTCCTACAATATTGGAGGTGTGAGCCTTTCTAATAAGATGCAATATTTCACCTTTAGGAACACAAAGCTTGTTTATCTTGTAGGGAAACCCATTATGGAGAAGATAATCAATCTTACCATCACTTTATTCTACACAAATATATCCATGTAGCTACTAAAACACCTCTTTAAAGTTATCGTCTTCTATGTATGCCTCTTGGTATGCATCATGTGTAAAATGATCCATGTGCATAAGAGTTCTCAAATATGTAATATTGGATGTGGATGGCATGGCCTTGAAAGCATGTCTTCTAACTTATTAGTGTTTTCATTCTTATATTTGATGAATAAATGGAATTGTTGCAAAAAACCCATCCACCTGTAATGTCTAGTTTATTGAAGCTTACTTTTGGCCTACAAATACTACATTGGATAATTATGAGTGTGGATAATGATTTCCTTTCCCATCATATAGTGCTTCCACTTCTTAACAACTTGAACCAGGGCATAGACTTCCTTATCACATGTAGGGTAGTTCAGGACTCCCTCATGAAACATTTTAGAATGATACCATATTGGCTTACCTCCTTGCATAAAGACCACTCTTGTAGCATACTCACTTGCATATGTCTCCACTTAAAAGGATTCTACAAATTAGGGAAATGTGAGAACTGGTTCTTGAATGATAATCCATTTCAACTTGTTGAAATCTTTCTATTGATTCTTTCCCCATTGAAAATTCTTACCATTGGATATTATGCTGTAGAGTAGCACATTTATCATTGAAAAGGATGCTATGATCTTTCGCAGGTATTGTGATTCCCCAAAAAAGATATTAACTTCAATGACATTAGTAGGAATTGGCCACTTCATGATGGCCTCCATATTTGCAATACATATCTTGAGTTCCCCTCCACTAATCATGTACCAAAAATACACCAATGATTGCTAAGAAAACTCACATTTCTTGAGGTTTTCTAGCAATTTATGCTTTTTCAGAGTCTCTAACACCTGCATGATATATCAGATATGATCCTTCCAAGTAAAATTATAAACCAATATGTCATCTATGTCATCCAAATACTCTATTACAAATGAACATAAATATGGATGTAATATATCATTCATCAATTTCATAAACGTAGTTGGTGTATTACATAAACCAAAATGCATGATCAACCATTCATATAAAACTTTCCTTATCTTGAAGGTGTTCTTCTAGGTGTCTTCTTATTTAATGCATACCTAGTGGTATCTCGATTCAAGATCCAACTTGGAGAAGTACTTGGCTTGTTTCAATTGATCTAACAAATCATCAATCATGGGAAGAGGGTACCAATTCTTGAGTGTGATGTTGTTCAAAGCTCTGTAGTTGATATATATTTTCTAAGCCCCGTTCTTATTGGGTACTATGATGATAGCTGACCTGCAAGGTGAAGTTATTAGTCAAATTACTCCATACTCCAACAACTTATGCAACTATTTCTTCACTTAATTCTCTTCCAAAATATATTATTTATACAACCCAATATTTGGTAGTGGGGAGTCAGGAAAAAAAAGTATCTTGTGCTCCACGTCCCTTATAGGTGGTATCCCTTTAGGATCCTAGAACACTCCTCTATACCCCTGTAACAACTCCTCCAACTTTGTTTTTGTTTTTTGGTACATCCCTCCAAGGATTCCTTTACTCTTACCAATTTATCCCCTAGCTAATTCTCTCTTAAGAAAATAAATACATATTCCTTACTAGAGTTGATCAACTTTTTGGTTTGGTTATTACTTTCTAGAGAGATATTTGATTTACCTTTGTGTGCATTGATGATGTAAGGCTTCCCAACCTTGATTAGAAAATATTATTTTACCCTATGCATGAAGTTCACATCCAACATATACATGTAGGGGCTTCCAAACACTACACCACACATATCAAGGGGCACTACATCTAACTCCACTTCATCACTAAAATCTACAGTTATATCAAACTTGATCTTACACTTTTTAGTGACTCTGATATATGCATCCTTATTCACCCATTCCAATGGATATGGTATTGAATGATCATGGACATCCAACACAAGATTTCTAACCATATCATGTGATATGAGGTTGGATTGTGAACTATAATTGAACATAGAATCTACATTGGTGTTTTTACCTAGATCTTAATATGGAAGAGTTTTTCCATCTCCTTCTCTTCCTTGTGATGAAGGCTACTCATATGCACCTCCTTTTTCGTTTTAGTAAAGACAATCTTCTCATCCACATATGATTTTATGTCTACTAGGTTTTCTAAATCCATGCTTAATAGGTTCTTCTTCTTGGCATTGTTCTTACAATTCTTTGGATTCATATCTAGATGTAGCTTCCAACACTTATCTTTGGTGTGATCATAAAAATGGAATGGTTGTAGTGGTTTTTTGGATTCTTGCACTGATGTGTAGTGGCTACCATATTATTTTATTTTCCTTTCCACTTCGTCTTCCCCTCCTTGGAAGATTCTAGATGATATTTCTATTTAGAACCACTTGGCTACCCTTTCTTATGGCTTATATTCTCCAAGTATTATTCTTGCACATAGACCTCATAAATGGTTATTGGTTTGACGATCGTCACTTTCCTTTCCAAATCATTATGTAGACTCCCCAAATACTTGAGGAGTACATCTAGGTTCTTGGGAGAGATGCCCAACATGATTTTCATCTTCTTGAATTCGGTGGTGTACTCTTGCACACCCCACCTGAAGTGATTACAATAGATTCATTGGTCCTCTACATACCCAATAGGGTAGAAATATGAATTGATGAGGGTTTTAAAATCATCCCACTTATTAACTAGTGTGTCACCCACCAACGTAAGTGTATTTGTGTGTCTTTCCAACCAGGTTAGTGCATGGCCCTCTAGTTTCGGTCAGGAAAATGAATTTTTCAACTTTTCATCTATATTATGGACACTGAAATACACTTTTAACTATTGCAACCAATGATTCAACTTAACAAAATCAATATTACCTTGATAGGGATTGCTATCCACTTTTGTTTCCATTTCAAATAGAGGCTATGAAGGAGTGATGAAAATAGAAATTAGTTTCTCTTTCTCGGGCTCTTTTCTTACTCCTTTTCTATGTCTTAACTATCTCTTGGTTTCCCATTTGATTCCGTTTTTGGTTTAAATCCACCAACCTCACCAAAAGGTCCAAACTTGTTTTCTAGAGTTGCCATGAGGAGGGGAAACTTGTTCTCTAGAGCTTCCACGAGAAGGGAAATTTTGCAAGATATGTTAATGAATTTCTCTTTTAGCCTCACAAATATCTCTTCTATTGCATCCCAAGGGTTTTTATGAATACACTCATTTTCCATGTCTAGGGTTCTATTACTTCCTTCTTAAACAAATTCATGGATCCTGCAACTTTCCATAAATACCCCAAAGAAAAATTATCTAATACAAATACGATTTGTAAATATCCATGCATATTCCACTGGAATAATTTGTCACAAATATATTGTATTATACTAAAATATTTTATTATGTAGGTTTATTTCTTTATATATCAAACTTGTTATCTCTATATTATTACTCAAACTTATGAAAATAACTGAAATATGAAATGAAAGACTAAGAAAATGAACACACCATCCACACAAATGAACACAAGATGTATCCTAGGAAACACAATATGGGAGAAAAACCCATATACAAGGTGAGGCCTATGCTCTACTCTCTTTTATTTAGTTATGAAATGAAAATACAAAGAAAAAGGAACTCACTATAGAGTTTCCTTTAACACTATGGCCTAAATGGATGCTATAAAATTGTCTTCCTCCTCTATTATTATCTCAAATACTACTCCTAGATATTATGATAAACTACGGAACAAGTAAAATACTAAATAATGGAACACTTTCTCCTCCTAGCAACCCAATATTTAACATAGACTGATAACTTTACAGGGTTAGGGTTTTTCGATGAATTAACCCTCAATTAGTGATAAGTCTTGTAACTTATAGAATATTCTTAAAATTACACACATGGATATCCCCACACGTGTTAACAACAAGGTTGGCATGCCATCTA
This sequence comes from Picea engelmannii, assembly GCA_009831015.1. NCBI lineage: Eukaryota > Viridiplantae > Streptophyta > Pinopsida > Pinales > Pinaceae > Picea > Picea engelmannii. Next base: position 61,800 of record ML783033.1, on the reverse strand, counting down.
CTCGGTACCATGGTGGTTAACAAGGTGGGTCAACTTGCGGGAGGCATAACTTCCTCATACGAGATCTGATTGAGGTGAGTTTGACACTATTGGAAAGGTATCAATTTGTATAACAAAATCAAGGGGATGAGATCTATTATTTCAATTTTGTGACCCCTAAAAATGGCATTTGATGCCTCAAAATGGATTTGGAAGGTTCTAGACCCCAAATCTCCAAATTGAGACCTACCACTAAAATGGGTTCTACAAGCCAATTCCTCCATTTTTTCCACCTTGAAAGTACCAACATAGATGAAAAATCATATAATGATCTAATCTGGATCAGGTGGGGTGGGGAGAGGAGGTGGTAAATGGAAGGGAAGGGAGAGTAATGTGGGGTATGTGAATATTTTCTTTTTCTTTTTTTATTTTATTGCTTGTTTTTCTTCTAGAGAACAAATTGTAGCTATTTTCCTTAAGTATAAAATTACATCACTCAAATGATAAAAACCATTCATGTTCAATCCTATAATAAGCCAAATATATGAAAAAAGGTGTCTTGGCAGTGGTATCATCACAAAAAAATTCAAAAACTCCTAAGGATCTCAACCAATTTATGTGATAAGAAAAAACCTCACCACAAGGATCTACAAACTTTCCATCCTGAAAAAGTTAGAACAAATTGAGGACATTCCATTCATCTAAAATAATAAACAAATAATAAATTACTCTATATAATAGACCGATTATACAATATTCTTTAAAAGATAACAAAAAAATAGTTTGAGATGTGAAACACTAGAGAACACAACAATACACACTAATTTAAAAATAAGGAGGCATGATGAAATTCTGAGTAGAGTCTTTCCTTATATTCTAACATAACCTACTCCCCCTAAATCTAAAAGGAAACCTTCCTTTGATAAACTATAAGAAAATCTATTCATATCTATGTATATATGATTGAAGGAAATTGAAGTAAAAGTAACCTTCAAAACCCAAATATCACCAAAAAGTGGTTCAAGAGTAAATCTTCTTAACATGAATTCCTTTTTAAATCACTTTATCACAAGGAGTGAGTCTCCAAATATTTGAATTTTTGATTGACCACCTTCTACCACAAGTGTGAGGATCAACTTCAGTGCCATCATTTCTAAGAATCTATTTGACCTATATCCAATACCTCCTTTCAAATGGAGTGAGTGTGTATCAAATAAGTATAGGATTCCCCCACCCCTCCCATAGTAAGGTCTCCTTGAGATGATCCATAAAAGTATGCCCAGGCCCTTCTTTTATCAATAATTTTCTCCTTCACACTCTTGGAATTATTGCAAGTTTGGAATGAAAATAAGAACCTAGTTATATGTTCATAGCATGTACAACACATGACAAATGAGACATTTCCTTATATTCAAATATCTTTTCATTTCTTACCAACCAAATGCCTCACACCATAATTAAAGGAACATATCTAAACTTGTTGGTGGATTCATTTTCACACTACTTCTTGAGTCCTTTAATTGTGTCCCAAATTCTATTGAAACCTAAGAGTCCTTCTATGGATATAAAAAATTCTTGAGCATAGGAACAAGACACAATAAAATAATATTTAGACTCATTATGATCTTTTCAAATACTATGCCACCCAAGTCCATAAATATTCCTATTTTAGAGGTTGTCCCATGTAATTACCTTATTATTTAGAAGAAACCACATAAAATACATTTTTTGGATGGAAATTTAAATCTCCATAGTTTCTTCCACCACCATTTTGGTGGCTTCAAATAACCCTCAGCTAGTGCCTTATATCCCTCCTTAGGTGTATAATTTCAATTGGGATTTAGAGACCAAATAAATACATCAAAATCACCCTTGATATGAACAAATATATGTTTGAGCACTTCAATGTACCTATTCTAATAAACAAAATCCTCCTCTTGAAGCCCCAAATCTCTCTTGGGGGTCATTCCTAGTGCCAAATTGTCACTAAATGAGGAACAATTATATATGAGAAATTTGAGATTCCTCTAGCCCACAATTTTAGTATAATATGACTTGGTATTTTGAAGTGCTCTCCACTCTCAATCCATGAATCTATCCCCAATTATACATTAGTGCCTCTACCAATTCTCCAAATCATCTAGTTACCAAACAAATGAAAATCTACAACTAGAACTTTCTAAATAATATAAGCATCATACAATATCTTAGCAAGATTTATGATCCATTCTTCAAAGCATATTAGTATATATTTTTCATTTGAACCACAATACACCATATGATTTTCCTTTGAATTAATTACTTCCAAACAATTTTTATACCTATGCTTTTTAAAAAAATAAAATGTTTTTTAATCCACAACACCCTAAGGCTTTTGGGATTTTCAACTTCTTCTATTTTACTAAAGGTAAACCTTTCTTTTCTCTACTCCTTGACCAAATGAACCTAAAGTACAGTCATTTTATCTATTCTAACACCACTTTTAGAATCTATAATAAGGACATCCAATAGACTGGTATTGCCTTTAACACAATTTTAACCAAAACCAACCTACCACGTATAGAGAACCACCTCTAGAGAACTATTTGTTTTTTTTCCACGAGAAATTAACTCGATTTATATTAAAGATATAAATCATTTACATCACAAGCAGCCATTACAATTCGTCCCGGAGACTCAGCCGGATTTGACCTCAAGACCTCCTCCCAACACTTGGAGAAAGGTACTTGTCATTACCAACCGCGCTGTCTCACGAGACTTAGAGAACCATTTGTTATGCCACATATTTATTTATGTTTCTTTTTAAACTTATTTATTTTATATTTAAGTTTTTTTAAATTGTTTCATTTTTAGTTATGCTTTGTTTTGTTTTTATTTTTTAAAATTTGTGGGAATGAACATATGGGAAAATGTGGATTAGGGTGGTAAAAAAGGGATTCATGGGATGCATTGATGGGGATAAAAAAATTTCTTGTGAGGTAGATTTTAATGGGATATCCTTCAATAGAGTCAACACATTTAATTTTGTATATATTATTTTTTAGTTTAAATAAAAAATAATGTATTTTTCTAAAATAAATAAAATAACTTTTGAAATAGATTTTAATGGGATATCTTTCAATAAAATTAACACATTCAATTTTGTATATGTATTTTTTAATTAAAAAAAAACGATATATTTAAAAAAAAAATTAAATAATTAAAATAGATTTTAATAAATTTTAAAACATACTTATAATACAATACTTAAATAATATTAAAAAATAAAAAAGACTAAAAAAAACAATGAAAATGAGATTAAAGGGACATCAAGTTTACCGTAGGGCAATAAACTTAGTTCAAATGAAGAATAATTAACATACTAGACTCTTCTTGAATCTGAGTGTATTGAGTTTTTATATATATATAACAGTTGATAGTGTTTGTTCACTCTAAGTAAATCAAAATAAATTTATTTTCTATTATAGTCCTATCATATTTTGAAGTCAAATTTTGAAAATTTCAAAACTCATTAACTCATTTTCTATCTATATTTATGTTTTAATTATAAGAGATTTTATGTATTTTTTTCTAAATTATGTTTTAAAGAGATTTTTCTTATTATACATATTTAAATTATTCAATTCAAAATTGAATTTATTTTATATTTTATTTTTTTTTTGGAAAATATTGATGCATCATTTTTACAAAATATTTCAAATTTTAAAAAACAATTAACATTTAAAAGCAAGATTTTCTTTTAAAATTAGTGATTTTCATGTAATTTGGAGAAAATATAGAAAATATTCTCTTAGATTCCATAAGATTGTAGTTATGCTCACAATTTATCCCCAATATATGCAACAATGTTACCAAATTTTGCAAATATTTATTCCTATGAAATATCATAGACCCATGCATACCCTGTGGCCGTTGGCCTTGGTTTCTACTTTCCAGGTGTATCATTACTCGTGTACTTATTATTATATAATATCCACTTTACTCCTCTTACTTGTTTTGTCCTTTGAAGGTTCAACCAACTATAATTTTTATTATTATCAATTGCTATCTTTTTTTTCATTGCTTCAAACCAGATTGTATGCTTAATTGCATCTTCATAAAAACTTGGTTTAACTTCAATTTGTGATGTTAAGGAAAAATAAGTAGTATAATTCATATTTTCTTTATTATTTTTTTTTTTTATAAATTTATCTAAAGCTTTTTATCTTTATGTGTGAATATGTAGTCGATTTTATGTAAGCTTTAAATCGATTCTATAATATGTGGAATAAAACTCTTCAAAAGAATCGAAATTTAGATGCCAAAATGGATCATACTTCCGGCCATTGACGCTGCTTGAGTTTGATTAATTGTTGTAGAAGTTTTCCCAGTTCCACACTAGTTTTGCTTTCCATATGGCACTTCCAAGCTCTGCTCACTCTCATTGATGGTGTAAGACTGAAGGAAATTGATTGAATGAATTAAGCAAGCTTGGGGACCAAAACAAAATCTTTATAGCCAAGCTTCCATCAAGCTTCTGTTGGCTAACTGTTAACTGTTCCACATATCTAGGTAGAGAAACGTATGGAGTAATGGACCATTCCAGAAGCTCCCAAACAGAAAACGGTTCCAGTTGGTTTCCAAACGAGCTGTGGCAGTTGAGTAACAGTTCGGGTTGGTTTCCGAATGAACTGTCGACAATTTAAACAATTAAGGGAAATACGGTTCCGGTTGGTTGAATGAACTGACGGCGGACGGTTTCGGTTGATTGAATGAGCTCCGGTGGTTAAGGGAGCTTGCATTCTCCCACTTGGTCCATACTTCCAATCTTAATGTCTCATCTTAAAACCTATTGATAATCTATATTAAGTAATAGATACATGAATCATGGCGATAAGTCCTCTTATGACGAGTATTATCTTCCATGTATTACTATGTATTTATTTCTTTTACAATTTATGTGGCAACAATTTCTTAATGAATAAACCTTATGTTTATTCTTGGTCCTACATAAATGAATTCTCTCAAATCAAATTAAGGTGCACATAAACATGAGGAAAACATCACAATAATTAAGAATTTCATTAAAATAACATTCTCTATACAATGAGAAACTACATAATGGAACCAAGTCCCATAGTCATTACATGTTCCTTGAATTTAAACAGTGGCATGCCCTTAGTCAAAGGATTAGCGATCATTAACTCAGTGCTGACATGCTCAATGACCACTTTCTTTTCTTTAACACGTTCCCTTATGGTTAAATACTTAATGTTGATGTGTTTATTTTGACTCCCACTTTTGTTGTTTTTAGCCATAAAAACAACAGCTGAATTATCACAATACATTCTCAATGGCTTGGAGATAGAATCCATAATTCTAAGCCCAGAAATGAAACTCTTAAGCCATACACCATGTAAAGTAACCTCAAAACAGGAGACGAACTCGGCTTCCATAGTGGAAGTGGCAATCAAGGTCTGCTTGAAACTCCTCCATGATACAGCTCCACCGGCCATCATAAAAATGTATCCCGATGTTGATTTGTGTGAATCAACACATCCAACAAAGTCATAATCTGAGTAGCCAATTACTTCCAAATTGTTCATCCGTCTATACATAAGCATGTAGTTTTTGGTTCCTTGAAGGTACCTCATTACTTTCTTTGCATCTCTCCAGTGGTCTATACCTGGATTACTCTGATATCGTCCCAACATTCCCACAACAAATGCAATGTCAGGTCTTGTGCAGACCTGAGCATACATTAGGCTTCCGACAGTAGAAGCATATGGAATGTTCTTCATTTGTTCCCTTTTAAAATCCTTCTTCGGGCATTGGTTCAAATTGAACCTATCACCCTTCACAATGGGAGCTATACTTGGTGAACAATCCTTCATCCAAAATCTCTCTAAAATTTTATTAATATAGGTTTCCTGAGACAGACCCAAGATGCCTCGAAATCTGTC
>ML783033.1:40319-51111 GCA_009831015.1 Picea engelmannii | reverse complement strand
ATCAACAGTATAGCAATGAAGCATTAGTCTGACGTTGTCGCACAACAATGCAATGAAACTTCTCGAGACAGAATAAACCTGTCTTTCTCCAAAACACCAAGGCAGAGATAAAAATGCTCTGATACCAAATGTAAGCTTTAAATTGATTCTATAATATGCGGAATAAAACTCTTCAAAAGAATCGAAATTTAGATGCCAAAATGGATCATACCTCTGGCCATTGATGCTGCTTGAGTTTGATTAATTGGTGTAGAAGTTTTCCCAATTCCACACTAGTTTTGCTTTTCGTATGACACTTCCAAGCTCTGCTCACTCTGATTGATGGTGTAAGACTGAAGGAAATTGATTGAATGAATTAAGAAATCTTGGGGACCAAAACGAAATCTTTATAGCCAAGCTTCCATCAAGCTTCTGTTGGCTAACTGTTAACTGTTCCACATATCTAGGTAGAGAACCGTATGGAGTAATGGACCATTCCAGAAGCTCCCAAACGAGAAAATGGTTCCAGTTGGTTTCCAAACGAGCTGTGGTAGTTGAGTAACAGTTCGGCTTGGTTTCCGAATGAACTGTCAGTGGTTTAAACAGTTAAGGGAAATACGGTTCTGGTTGGTCGAATGAGATGATGGCAGACGGTTTCGGTTGGTCGAATGAGCTCCGGTGGTTAAGGGAGCTTACATTTTAAGCTTTCACTTTCACTTATACTTTATAAAAAAATAGAGGTGAAATTAGACTACCACTAGAAGTTGAGTTGTCACTAGATTTCATTAGGAGAGTAGCAATGCCTCCTTGTGATGAAACTATTTTTACAAGTACTAGTTTTTCTTACTCCACACTTTCATGAATCACCCCAATCAAATATCTCATCATGCATTACAATCACTCTTTGATATATGTGATTCCAACACTTATATGATTTGCTTTCTTTACAGTTACTAACAAAAATGCATTTTTCATTTTTTTCATCTAACTTTTTTCTAGTCTCTTTAGGACATGTATATATGCTAATGAACCAAAATATATCAAAGTTTCTCCACTATATTTTTTCTCAAATCATGCATCTTCATAAGTATAATTCTTCACTACTACTATAAGGATACTATAAAGATGTGATTAAAAATATACAAGGTTACTATAAGGGTGTGATTAATAATATACAAGAATGTATTCACAACTTCCACCCAAAACTCATTTTGCATATTTTTTTTTTGTAATTTAAATCTTGAAATTTCAATAAGAGTGTTTTTTTCACTCAACAATTCATTTTTTCTATAGCATGTGCACTATTGTTATCTTCCTTTTGATTACATTTTTTTATATTTTTATGATTGGAAGAATTAGCAACTAATTGGGAACATGGTCATGTTATCTGATTGCTACCACTATAACCTCCAGGTGTTCCCATGATGCCCCATATGTGACACACAAGGTAAGCCATGGTTTCGAATCGATGACTTCACATAACAGACTGCCCTAATAGTACACTCCATCATCAACTTCCCTACACCCTGGGGACTCTTTTGATTACATTATTAGAACAAATTTTGAATTGAACTCATCTCCTTCATTATCCCTCTATGTTTTAATAGAATAACCACTTTCCCTATTAGCTAAAATTTAAAATTTACAAAGAAACCAAATTCATTAATCTTATTTTTCAATAATTAGATCCATTTCTTATCCAAATAATCATCTAAAAATGTTAAAAAATAATAAATTTTACTAATACTTATTGTCGGCATGGAACCACATATCTTTTAATGAACCAACTTTAATGGTTGTGAGTCCTCCCACCATTTCCTAACTAAAAATTGATATTTGTGTTTCTTCCCCATTACACAACTAATTCAAACCAATGACATTTTATTTTAATACCTGAAAATAAATGAACTATTATATTCCTATATATTGAATTCAATGCATCAAACTTAAATGACCATAATGACCATGCTATCACCATTTACTATCTCCAACTATTTATTTCAAAATATTTAAGTTTGTTTTATCAAACATTCTATTTGATATTGTATAATGACCAACAATAACTCTCCACCATTATGTTTAACTATATCCAACTATTTAATATTTAAGTTTAACACTAACTCTCCACCATTATGTTTTACTATCTCCAACTATTTATTTCAAAATATTTAAGTTTATTGGATTCATCATCATATCAAACATTATATTTGATATTGTATAATTACTAACACTAACTCTCCATTATCATGTTTATAAAAAAAAACTACAAACTCCATTATCAAAAAAAAATAAAAATGGGTTATAATATTTTTCCAATTCATTTGCCTACACTCAAAATATTATTCTTAAGACTAGATATCAACAAAGTATATTTTACATTAGTTTACTCACATTTTTTGTTGTGTGAAACTGATGTCATGTACCTTTGTTGATAACTTCCATTTTTTTATCATCTCCAAGATTGACTCGAATTTATACTTTTTATCATTTTCAAATAAGTCATTATTTTATGGAAAGATTGGATTTACTAAAATCAAGAAACCAAACACCATTCTCTATTTTCTTTATGATGGGAAAAAAAGCATATCAGATGTAGAATGCTCTCCTTCATCATGGATTCCTTAGCCTACATTCCCTCTCAAAATAAAAATAAAAAAATTAAAAATACTTTCATGAAATGTGCATCTATCCACATTACCACATCAATAAACTCGACCTCCATGACCTCCTCTTCTTCATCTTGAATAACTCCATGATTGTCTCTTTCTCTCTCGGGGGTTGGGGATTGTTAGTAATGTTTCTTTCTTTTCCAACTCTATCCTTCATTGCAAATGTTTGTTCTTATTTTTTATAAATCTATTCAATCTACTTTCATAAATAATCCCATGAAATTATCCAGCTTCACCATCATCAAATCAGTCCTTTAATATATTTCAATAACTCTTAATTTCAGATAGGGGATTTTTAGTAATGTTTCTTTCTTTTCCAATTCTATCCTTCATTGAAAATGCTTGTTCTTATTTTTTACAAATCTATTCAATCTACTTTCATAAATAATCCCATGAGATTATCCAACTTCACCACCATATCAGTCCTTTGTTATATTTCAATAACTCTTAATTTCATTTCATTGGTAAAGTTATGAGTATATTTCACAAATTACCTTATTGATAATGATCTATCCATGGTTTTGCAATTAGTATAATGTATTTCACTCAAACATAAAGTTCATTTAGTTTTTCGTTATTTTTTATTTGAATATTTTCAAATTTTCTCTACAAATTTTATTATTAAACTAATTTAACTATATTTATTGGAAGATTAATTGGCTTTTTTCACTGTAGAAATTTTGAGTAAAATTCTTAAGTCTAGAGAAATTTGGATTATAAACATGGATAAAGAATCATTCTTCTTTTATTATTGTGCTATCAATTTATTCTAATCATTACTATACTTGGGATCAAAAGAATATGTCTATACGACATTGTTTCAGTGCTTACATGTTGAAATTAATCCTTTCAACAAAACCATCATATTTCAAGTTACTTAGACATTGATGTCATTTTGTAAATGTATCTACCTCAAAATCCTCAATAAACATCATTGATATATATCTACATTTATGAATGTTGATATGCCAATGGGTGTGTAATTTTCATATCCTCTCAAAATTTTGATATAATGGCATATGTAAGTGTGGAAGTTTCAATACTAAGGAAATTGAAATGGAAGTTATACATCACTATATCAACAGTAAAGGAGGTAAATAAAAATAAATGTATGGACATAGATATATTGAAATTATTGGGGGATTTTACTATGGAATCCCCATAACTCTTCAACTATGCCCTCTAAAAAACATTTAAGGCGATGCAAATGAGTGTTTCCAATGGTATTCAGTTCAAGATTGAAAATTATGATGATATGTGACCATGGTACCCCAACAATGATGATGATTTGTCAACATTGTTGAGATATTAGAACCATGAATCACATCATTTCCTATCTCAAGCTCAAAAGCACAAGCAACACTATTTTGGATCATTGGTACAAGTCATTTTCAAAGTGAAAGAAACAGAACTATGAGATAGAGATTTATTATAAAAATACATAGGGAGAACTCTTTCTCACATTTATCCTCATTTGTTTTCTTCCAAAAACTTAATTTCAAATGCATTTCAATCACTTATATTTCCATTTTTAGAATTTTTAGTATGTGAATTGTTCAATACATAAAATGTAAGACAATAAATCTTTGTAGAAAAATGAGTCCATTCATCTCATCTCAATACATTTTAGGAGAAGAAGAAAGACAATAATGTATGGGATAATACAACACTAAAAGTAAATATAGCATTTGCACAAGTCCAATGTTATAAGCCTAAAATCTTGGTAGGACCACATGATAGTAGGTAGAATATTGCAGATAGAGATTACAATAATTTCAATGATGGTATTGCAATAAACTATAAGAAAAAAATTGAAGTAAGAATTTTTAGAAAAGAGTCAAATATGCAATTTCTAAGTCAATCTAAGTCTATTCATAATGGTCTAGATGTTGAGGTTACATATGAACATATCATATCACTATTAATGATGACATGGTAAGAAACTATTAGTCAAGGAATGACATTTGCAAAGTTGTAATAGAGTCAAATTTACTGGTTGAAAGCTAAACTAAGTTCGATGATTATTGAAAAAAAAACTAGTGAACTCAGTTTAATGTTGCATGGTGTTGAATTTATTTTCTAGTATATGTTAGGGTAACCTAGATCCATTACTTATTTATAGTTATGTTAACCAAAATTATCATTTAAACTAAGTAACATCATTATTAGATGCACCCTAATATCATTACTTATTTATAGTTATGTTAACCAAAATTGTCATTTAGACTAAGTAACATCATTATTAGATGCACCATAATATCCTAACTTCTATTGATTCATTATTGGGCCTTAACCTAATAAACAAAGAATTAACAAAATATTGAAAACATTTGAACAAAAGACTATTAATCTCATAAATTTTATTCTAAAACATGTGTTTATCACAAGTAACATTTATGAGAACAAATCAATAAAAAATGGTCAAAGAAACCGAAACTTCAAGCTGATAGTAGTGAAGGGAACACAATTTTAACATTGTATCCTTTACTATTAGAGCTAACCTAAGAGGTTAATTTTTTTAGGAAAAGAAAAGGAAAAATACTTACCTTCCTTAGTGTTTAAATATTTAACTCCTATTTCCCTTAGTGTTTAAATATTTAACTCCTATTTCTAAAGTGTGTTTGGACCTTTTCCATACTAACATAGATCAACTTTGCATCTAAAAAATCAAAGTTGTGGGTGAGATGAAATTATACATAATTACTAATTACTCAAATTAGTGATCAAATATGATGATGTCCAATTATTCATATAGGATCTATAGTGGCATAAATTAAAATATTATATCATAATAATAATGATATTCTATTAATTATTACAATAGTGTTTCTCATGGATATATATAAAAATATTGTATTCTAATAATTATATTTTATTAACTATGTACATAGTCTTTATGATTCCTATTTAATATATAGTTAATTTACTAAAATTTACATAGACATATTATACATTTGTCGAGAATTTTATGCCATGATCATTAATTTTAAACCAACATACACATATCTTAACCTTGTACCATTTGAACATCAAGAGGGATATATATTTAAATGTGTGTGTACACATACAAACATACATGTTTTAGGTTATGTTATCACTCTGTAAATTCCTAGAGGTTGTTGTGCGGTAAGAAGAAATTTATCAGAGGTAACCTTAACCAAGCACTTCAAAACTGGAAGCTAGCCCTACCAATTTCAGAGAGGGATCTCTCTGTTAGTTTTAGATTTGTTTGGATTTTCAAGATTTTAGGCTAGTTAGAAAGAGTATAACCGAGTTGTTCAGATTGTTTTTAAATGAAATGGCTGAATATCACTTACGCTTCCATTGGCTATGGGGTCTGTTTTAAAAAGATAGAGGTTAAAGACAACTTTTACAAGATTCGTTTTACAGGGTGAGATGGTGCTAATGTTGGATTCTTTAGGGATAAAATGGTGTATTGTTGAAAAAGGCGAGATATCAGTTAAAACAAAAAAACATTTAAGAATTTCTTTGTTATAAAATCATAAGAAAAACATTTAAATCTATAAAAGATTAAGAACATAGTACACAATGGCAAATTCTGCAACTTCAACTTCTTTTAAAGATTAGATTTAGAAAGAAAATATGATAACTAAGAAGGAAAAACTTTTACGTAGATAGAGGAAACTTCACCAACAATTAACACGCAGGAATCTTGTGAAACTTCTCTTTGTATTACTGGAATAACCTCTTGATAAAAATTACAACGATTCGAGCTTGCTTGGGCATAAAGATCAACCCTTGATACTTCAAAGTTCGAAGTATTTATAATCAAAAAATTACAAACGACCCTGTCATTAATGATCAGGACGTGGCAGATTCTAAATTTAACTAACTAACTCAACATGATACAAAACTTTAGGGACTGTCAATGATGTCTCGATTTCTTCAAGATGATTTTGGGGAAGGTTGTTGGTGAGTCATCTGCACGACTTTGCCTGATCTAATGTTGACTAGACTTGGACACCTCATCTCCTACTCGATTAGATTGCATATCTCTTCCCATCGTAGCTGACTGGGAATAATGACTTTGAGTAATTTTTGGTATATTTCATCCATCTCTGTGTACTTGGAAAAAGTTGGCTTGAAGATGAAAATATACAGGATCTCGTGCTATATGCTGATGTTTGGCTACAAATTTTCTAAGAACGCCTTGCCCGTTATGCTGCTCTGTATTCTCAAAAATTTCGAACTATCTTTGGCCACCGTGGCCAACTTCTGTTTATAATCAAGAAGGGTCATTAACTTGTCAGTTAGGACCATTAAGCCCAGGAGACCTTTCTTCTGCAGAGCTTCGATCTTGCCAAAAAAATCTATAAACTCATGTGTACATAGTTTGGAATTTCTCTTCCAACTACAACATTAGTCCTCTCTTGGTCAGAACCCTCTTGACTTCGAGGATGGTTTTCGTCCTGTCTTCAATCTTCAAATCCTCTAACTATTCCCTGGTTTTTGAATTCAGGAATCTAATGATCTCAATGGCTTCTGTGGGCATTTCTCCTATCTCTCCTTTTATTTTCTCAATAGCCTATCTTCTCCTTTGTACCAGTTCTTTTTGCTCGAACATGATTTGCACCATAGGCCATATTTCATTTATGGATTTGGAGATATCCATCCAAATATTTTACTTGGCCTCAAAAAGTGTATTTCCCGCCATTGTTTGCTTTTGATGCTGCTGCAATTCCTGTTTGAGCTTGTCTGATGTTTGTTTCTCCATGGAGTATCTTGTTTGGTAAGAAGAATTGAGCTCCTGAAGATCCTCAACCTCCTTTTTTAGTCTGCTAATTTATGTCTCTTGCAAGTTCATTTCCTCCAAGAATTTTTCTAATTCCACTGTCTTTTCCAGAGATATCAGTGGAGTTTTTGAGGTAATGTCTATTGTGGGGGTTTCTACTATAGATGTTGTGCTTACCCTTGTGAGTGGAACTGCGCTCAATGGAATGACTTCCATAGGCATTGATTGTTCCTTCTCCTTCACTAAGATTTCCAGTTCTTCTTCCATCTCTTTCAACTGTGCATTTTGCTCCATGATCAACTTGAGCATCTCGTCCTTCTCACCTTCTGTCTCAGCTATATCCTTTGTCTGTGCATCTTCTGTTGGTGGCAGTTTCAGTTGTTTCCTCAGAGATGCTATATCGACATTTTTCTTTTTGAGCATCTCTTCAACTGCTTTCACATTCGAGGGGTCATAACCGATCTTGAGGACCAATTATTCCAACGTTTTAATCTTGTTATCCTTTGCAAAGGATGATATATTTTCTAACTTTAACTGTGTCTGAACATTGCTTGGAGAGACTTGTAGTTTAGCAGACGAAGTAGAAGCATTTACCAAAGTGGAGAAAACCATTCCTCTAGTTTTCCTGTGCAGATCCATTTGATAGGCTGAGTGCACATCTCTAGTGTGGAACTCGAATGTTGCCCTTTTGTAATCAGTGATTTCCTTTGGGTCAGGCACCTGTGCCTACAGAAAATCCATGTGCATTCTACCCTTCTCTGTATCAAACACAAACAATAGTTTGTGCTGTGTCATGGATGTCTATTTCCAAAACTAAGAATAAGTGTTGATGATCAGCCTCTGATTCCTCTTCTTGATCAGGTCATATTTCTCAAAAATGTTCAATTTGGAGCCTCCTCATTTTGGCTGGTTGATTAATGAAGTATCTGTCTGTTTCTTGGATGAAGAAGTAGATGTGATTTGCTGGATACTATAGATGAGTGGTGAATGATCATCTTTCATAGCCGTAGTGGATTGGTTTTCCTTTTCACTAGTCGTGTCAGTTGTATGACTGGATTTTGGCCTTTTGGTGTGTTATTGAAAATCTTCGGCCGAGACTTCGGTGACAGAAGGTGAAGTATCCTTCCTGGGCCTTTTATCCTCTGGAACCTTTGGCATGTTTGTTTGTGAGATAATAATAGGAGGAGACTATTGTTATGTCTCTTCGAGAGTGTTCACCTCCCACTCTGTTTGATTTGCGAACTTCTCTATTTCGGGCTTGGGTGAATGAACATATGGAATGTTTTTATTCTTAACCCTCATCTTCAAAATTATCCCGCATGGATCATAGTGCCACAGGAAATTAGCATTGAACTTCATTTCCTTCAAAATCCTGTCTGCCTCTTCCCCGACGCCTCAGCTATTGCAGATAAAAGACCCTATTTTCCCTTTAATTATGAGTTGTTGTTTCTTCTTCAGAGACAGAAAGTGTATGTCATTTGAGTTTATCATCTATCTTATGTACTCCAGGGAAAATATCCTCATGGGTAAATACTTGGGCAACTTGTATGGAGCTAACTCGCACCCATATATTCTAATCTCAGTGTGATTTTGGTAAATATACCAATCTCTGGTTTTTGCAAGGTCTGAGAGGTGTAAGATCCTCTGAATCTCCTCATTTATTCTTGGTTCTGGTCTGCCACTGAGCATGCTCACCATAGGGTGGTAAAACTGCTTGATGAACTGTTTGAAACTGAACTCTGTGGAATTTTGTCTGAGCAATGAAGTCCAAGATGTTACCACCTGCGGTTTCCCGTCCTTGTCCATTTTCTGCATCGAGAAAGAGAACCTATCCACTTGAAAGAAGGTGAACATGTAAGACAATATGGAAGAATACCGGAAAATTCCCTCTATGGCCAATTTTGAAAAATACTCGTGAATATTCTTCGCTAGGAAAGTGATGTAGTCGAACTGAGTGGTGGGTTTTTCCTTGGCAGAGAAAATGGACAGAAAACCCAATATAGGTTCATCCACCCATTCGTCTGAAAAATAACCAAGCAGACAATTGAGTGATGAAATGACTTGGTTTCCCTTTTCTGAGAACAGGGAGGAAGGATACGGGGGATTTGACTTGGGGAACTGAGCATCTTGTGGGAGGAAAAATTCAAAGTTCTGGGCTCTTTGAGGAAAAGATATTTTCTGGTATAACTCTGTTATGATTTCAAGATTTAAAGGGGAGGCAGATTCAGTTATGGGTATCTACATCATCTGATCAATGGCCTCTGTTGTGATGAAGAACATAGTTTCTCCCGATGATGAGACTATGGATCTCTTGTCGGGGAGGTAATGAGCCTGGCATTTGAGGGAAAATTCAGGGAAATGATGGACCTGGGGGAAAAGATATAGAGGAAGATTGGACTCCTAGAGCCTAATTTCATTGCTCTGATCTAAGAAAGTGTCTTTGAGACATGACTGCAAATCCGCGAAGTCAAACTCACACCTTGTATCTGAGATTAGATGATCTTTGTCGGCCAATGGGATCCTGTCGAGGTCGACAGGAGGTGGGAGGAAAGGATTTTCCCCGGCTTCTACTTTCTTGTATTTTGGTGCCATCACTGTGAAAAGTACTTGCAATTCAAACAAAAATGTTAGTGGTAATAGTTGTGGTTGGGCTACTGACTGAATCGGAGAGGAGACAAGGAAAACTTTTTGGTGTGAGGATAAGATGAGCAATGGGCGAATGAAGGAGAAGGGCTAGTTTTGAGTGAATGGATACCTGTTGGGCGCGGGGGATAGATCAACAGGCTTAATAGATAAGTTAACCTATAATAAATGGCCAACATGTCATTTGGAGAGTGAGATGGCAGGTGAAAAATGGGTGACGAGTATGACCGGGTGACATGGAGGGTGTTGATTGGAGACTAGCAATGGTGAGGGGACTTGTGACGGGTGAAAAAGGGGGGATGGACTGACAGAGTTATGAGACGGGACTTGTAGGGGAAAATTGTGGAAATTGATGCCACGATACAGCGGTGGTATGTCAAAAAAGTGGTAAATAGTAAGTGGTAAAATGGTTTGCGGTAAGTAGTGGGAGTCTGGTGCAATAGATTCCTGCCACGTTAGAGTAGGGGGCCAGCCAGAAAACCATTTCATTCTGCACCCCCCCCCCACCATTAAAAGAAAAATGGTCCGGGGGGTCCGAAAAGTATTGTCAGCCATCCATCCACGCGCCCGTTGCTGGACAATAGATATGAGCGCTTCCTTTAACGAACTTTCCGGACCCCCCCCACCATTAAATGCATAACACTTGGGGGGGTCTGGAATTATATCTCAATCGTATATCTGGGCGCCAATGCCTCAGTCGTTCAAATGTGAATTCTTGTTACTCATCATTCCGAACCCCCCCCCCCCC
>ML783033.1:7052-22421 GCA_009831015.1 Picea engelmannii | reverse complement strand
GTAGATCTAAGCGTCAGTGTCTCAACCATTTACCTGCCCGCTCTCTTTGATATGCCAACACAAAATCATATCTGTAGTGGAGACTTAGGCTTGCGCCTTTTTGTGGGTTTTCTCAGCTTTCCCTTCTTTTGTCACCATGGGGGTTAGGCAACATACTTTCAAACATCAAAGATATGAATCAACATCGATCATCATCATGTTTTATTGAAATCAATCCAACTATCCTATGCTCTAACCTAAGTTCTAACCTACTTCCCTATGACATTTAGCCCAGATTAAACTATTGGACTAAGAAATTACTCTACCTGAGGGTTATTTGACCAAGATTAGGCAGTTTGGTCAAATTTATTCACTAGCCAGCCTATCTACTTGGCTAAGATTAAATAGTTTAGGCAAGCTTATTCATTAATCCTATCAACATCAATTTAAAAGGACTTGGCCATGCTTAGAATGTATGGATCAAGTCATTGTTATTGCATGGGGATTTATTTAATTTCTTTTATGGCCTCTTTTATTCTTTTCTCATTTTCTTTTTCTTCTTTTTTTTTTGTTTTTTTTGTTTTTTTTAGAATGCAGTAATCTATGCAAGTCAAAAACACTAAAGAGACAAAAATACAATCAATAGTTTATCCTATAAATTATAGGGTTATAACAGGTTACACTACCTAGGAAAAACCCCCAAGTACTTCCCCTCATTTCGAGGATGGTACCTAAGGTAAACCCTAGAATATTTAGGGAACAAGGTCAACAAACAACATGGCTCAAAGAAATTACAATGATATATTTGTTAATATATCAACATGTCACTTGTAGTAATTGAACCTGGGTCGGGAGGAAAATAATCATTCCTCCAACCACCTGAACTAAACCTTATTCACAAACACACAAAAGAGTAATAATCCACTTTTTTTCTTTTAATTCTATGAGATCAACATTTTGATTTATAAGTCCCCGAGGTGTAGGATAGTCAGTGACGGAGTGTGTTGTTAAGCCACTCCATGTTGAAAAGTCACCGGTTTGAAACCTGCGGGGACAAAAAATCCAACCATGTTAAGGGTTGGTGTGGCTCAGACTGGGTGTGATCCCTGGGTGATTTTGATGGCTTAGATGCCCCTGAGTCGCGGCTTCTCAAGCCAAAGGTTAATCCCGATGCCAAGAAGGTCTGGACCAATTAACAAACAAAAAAAAAAACATTTTGATTTATAAGCATTACACTTGTGACACATAGATTAATGAATATGACCAAATTAAGATACACAACATAGGTTTTATGAAATATACTATCAAAATGAAGTTTAACATTGAATTAGGTTACCTTTTTATAGAAAATGCAACTTATTACATTTTTAGTAATTAATGATATATTTTATATAAAAAAATTTAGTTTTTACTTTTGATATGAGCATAAATCTTATGAGAATTAAAACTTGAATATTGAGTAGCTTTCTAAATACTGTATAACAAAAAATGTTAAAATTTCACTTTCACAACAACAATCAAAACCATGATCATAAATTTAAGTCTATAAATGAAACAAAATAAAAATAAAGATAAAAAAAACAACATCATAAAAGGAAGAGAAGAATGTTAGAAATGAGAAATATAACAAAATTGTTAAAATTTCACTTTCACAACAACAATCAAAACCATAATCATAGATTTAGGTCTACCAATAAAACAAAATAAAAATGAAATGAATATCACAAAAAACATCATAAAATGAAGAGAGGGATGTTAGAAATTGAAAATAGAGTGTGGGACAAATATTATAGGTTTTGTAAGGGCATATGGATTGAATGGAGTTTTCTCCCCAATTTGAAGACTAGTAGATGACGTATTCTACTAGTCATCCTAATATTTGTAAATGGATGTCCATACAAAAACAATAGAGCATGTGGTATAAATGAAATGAAACTGAAAATAAAATTTCAATATTTGTAGCTGTTATTATGATATTTGAGTTGGGAATATTTGAATACCATCATACAATTCTTTCTTTTCCATTTGGTATGGAAAAATTTTCTACACCCCAATTTTTATTGTTAACTTCACAAATTTGATTATCTAACTGCTCCAATCAATTTAAATGAATGGAGCATTCACGTAGCAATCTATTTTTCACCGAAATCAAAAAATATAATATTGTATGATATAGTACTATTCTCAAATAAAATCATATATTAATCCAACACATTCACTAGAATCATGTACATCTTATGATTAACTACTAAATGATACCTAAAAATTGTAAATTTAAAAATAATAATAAATAAACCAAACAATAACAATTACATAAGAAAAATACATATAATTTGAGGCTATAAGCATTAAATATGTCACATAATATCAAAAGAAACAATATGTCTTAATATCAAGGTAAAAAAGTGGTCACATAATATCATAGTAAAACATATCTGATATGATATAATTTCATAGTCAAATGCCGCATGATGATTAATGCCTAATTCAAACTCCTCATAGTATGCCATTTTTTGTTTGTAAAAACTAGGAAGATAAAGGCTTGTGAAATTCATACTCTTCATTTTATTTGGTATATGACTTTTACTAGTTGCAAATTCTATTCTCTATGAACACCATGCTTACACATTCTATTCTCTATGAACACTGAACACTAGAATAAATTTAGATTGAAATTTGAACTGAACACTAGAATAAATTTAGATTGAAATTTGAAATTGAACAAGTTGGTATCATTTCAACATAAAAGTAAATTTTTTAAACATTTTTACGAAACATTTTAATATAGTTTAATATAAAAAGAAAAATAAATTTATACTTACCATAAACCTCATCACCATTGCAAACCTCCTCACCATGCTCACCCTCATCTCTATGACTACTATTGCCACCATGATTAGTTCCATCATTAGAATCACTCTCTACAACATTATCAATGTCATCTTCATTCCCCCCTACAATAATAGATATATATAGTGGATGTTAACAAGGATGGAATCAATCATATATATTATAACTTTAAAATCACCTCCAAAATACCCCACCTCATTGAAGTAATTAGAAAACCCTTAAATCAACTACCTGCCCTATAGATATGGTTACCCATAAATAGTTATTGGACCTCTCATGATGCTCATAGGATGGTTCTATGTCCCCTAGACATAAAATGGAAACTATATAGTTGATTTAGCGAGATAAATAATTGTTTCCTAATGGGAGTACTTGAAATATATCCTTAATGAAGACTTATTTATTGAATCTCCTTCTATTGTTCCGGTTTCCCCACCCCTTGGGGAAAATCCTTAACTATTCCTTTCTATAATGAACTTACAAATCAATGTACCTTAACCCCTAGATATACCATTTTATTTCTGAAAACCAACATGATTCAATTCTACCATGGCACTGTAACCCTCTTTAGTGGCTACTCACAATTCTTCTTCAATGATCTATTCTTTATATTCTCATAACCTTTTGGTTGTTAACATTAGAAAACATAACACAATTGGCATCAACATGGATATTGAGTCAAATATGATATATGTTGGCATGTTTTACAGGCAGCGTATGCTTGTCATTGATGGCAAGTACAACAACGATGATGGCTTGAGTACAGGTACAATGTGCCAGGCGGGCACTAGAAGTATTTTGGGGAGACGCAGTAGAGCAAGCTCGTGAAGACCAGAAGAGATAGTACAGAGGTGCACGTAGAGTGCAAGAGTGTGCTTGTTCATTTGATGGAAAACAGGCAGGCAAGGAAGATCAACAGCGATGATGGCATGGAAAAACCACGAAGTAAACTCCATTTCAGAGTTTCAGATACCGGGACTTGGAGGTGTCAAGAACACTCACAAAAAGAATGTCGAAATTGTGAAATGAAAAATGCCGAAATACGTTGATCCGACTCCATTTCGGAGTTTCGGATACTGGGACTTGGAGGTGTCAAGAACACTCACAACAAGAATGTCGAAATTGTGAAATGCGAAATGCCGAAATACGTTGACCCAACTCCATTTCGGAGTTTCGGATACTAGGACTTGGAGGTGTCAAGAACACTCACAACAAGAATGCCGAAATCGCGAAATGCGAAACGCCAAAATACGTTGATCTGACTCCATTTCGGAGTTTCGGATACCGGGAGATGGAAGAGTAAAGAGTCGAGACTCTTCATCAACAGGAGTCCCGAAATCGAAAAATGCAAAATGACCTGAGTCGTTGGATCAAGGAGATTGTGGACCGTTGATCTAACTCCATTTCAGAGTTTCGGATACCGAGAGATGGAGGAGTCAAGAGTCGAGACTCTTCATCAACAGGAGTCCCGAAATCATGAAATTTGAAATCGCGAAATGTCAAAGACTCCATGGTAGAGTTTCGGATACTGGGAGTTGGAGGATTCAAGAGTCAAGACTCTTCATCAACAGGAGTCTCGAAATCGCAAAATGCGAAATCGCGAAATGTCAAAGACTCCATGGCGGAGCTTCAGATACCAAGAGTTGGAGGAGTCAAGAGTCGAGACCCTTCAACACCAGAGTCCCGAAGTCATGAAATGTGAAACGCTGAAATTGCGAAAGCACTTTATGGATAAGCGCTTGGTCACCATCGGTGGTCACATCATTGAAGAGTTGTAGAGAAGAGCTCGAAGAACCAAGCTCCATTTCGGAGTTTCAGGGATCGCGACATGGAGCGTCAAGAAACTTTACCACAGGAATGCCGAAATTCCGAAATGTCGAAATGCGAAATGGCGAAATAAACGCAAGACCCTATGGATCCAATCCAATGGTGCAGGTGAATTTGAAAATGATCGGAGGGCTACTGTTTCACTTCACAGTGTAACTGCTAGATAACATTGATCATTTCTGCCAGAGGACTCAAAGATACTTCAGGGTGATCGCCAGAGAAGATAAAGAGTCTCAAGGCATCTTCCAGTGGAATGAAGACTGTTGATAGAGGCTATTGACAAATGTAAGATGGTTGGAGCCTGGAACTGCAACAGAGGGAATGAGCTCAACTGTGACAGAGAAGATGAAGAGTCTCAACTACTATAGAGGCTAAGGAATCTCGGGATAACAACCAGTGATGATGGATGAATGGGTGAAACCGCCAGAGAAGTTGAAGAGTCAAAATGATGATTAGGCAGAGCACTCGCTGTGAAGAGCATGCATAAGCATTGCACATAGTGTATGAACAAGGTGGACAGAGACCATAAGGATGCAGAACAAAGAAGAGATGGGTGTTGTTGCTATTGAGAGTGATTGAGGCATGTAGAAGGAGGCAGAGTGCAGCAGCTGAAATGCACAGAAGAGGAATGGTGCATAGAAGGGACATGGCGCATAGAGCATAAGAAGAAGAAGAACATAAAGTGTAAGGAATGTGTGCAGTAAGACACTGATGTAGACAGAGCAAGGCAGTGTAGCAGAACAATGATGAGACTGATAAGCCATTGATGAACATTATCTCATTGTAATTAGTTTCAGTAGTAAAGATTTATATTTTAGGGTGGTCGGGAGGTGCTAGGGAGGACTTTTGTCCTCTGAGGTTCAAGTGGGTGCTTGAACATAGGGAGTTGTAGCTCACATCTGGTTGCAGCCAGAGAAACCAGGGTGGCAGGGTAGTGCAAGGGAGAGCATTGGTTCTCTAATATACAGGTCGATGCCTGTGTAACTGGAAGTTGGTGCTTCCATCTAGTTGGTGCTGGAACTCTTAGGGAGTTGGTGCTTCCTTATAGTGGGTGCTAGAGAAACCAGGGAATTGGTGCTTCCTTCTAGTGGGTGCTAGAGAAACTAGTGATTCGATGCTTCCTTCTAGTGGGTGTTAAAGAAACTAGGGAGTCAATGCTTCCTTCTAGTGGGTGCTAGATAAAACAGAGAATTGGTGCTCTCATCAAGTTATAGCTTGCAAAACAGAGGTTGTAGCCTCACAATGAGTTGGAGATCATATGTATGATAATGTAGAGAATGTAAAGATCACTTATCATATAAAGAAGAAGAGATTTTTACCCTGTATGGGTTTCCTCAGGAAATATCCATCTCTGTGTATCTCATATGTGTGACTGATGTTGGATGTTCTATTGTTTACTTCCCTGCATTATTGTGATCATCATTAAGAGTTCTGTAATGAATTTAAAATGAGCATAATTGTTTAAGTAAGGTAACAACTGATTCACCCCCCCCTCTCAGTTGTCCAACAATTGGTATCAGATCCGACCCCTTTTATCTAAGGGTAGATCCTAAGCTTAAACATGTCAAGCCATGAAGGAAATTCATTCACTAAGCCTCCTCTGTTCAACAGAACAAACTTCGCCTTATGGAAGGTTAGAATGAGAACATACCTAATAGCCTTAGGTGTTGATGTTTGGGATGTAGTAGAGACTGGATACATAAAGCCTGTTGTGCTAGCTTCCAAGGATGATAAGTTAGAATTTAGATTTAATTCTATGGGAATGAATTCTATCTTGAATGGACTTGCAGAAGCCGAGTTTGTAAAGGTGATGCATCTTCAAACTGCCAAAGAAATGTGGGACAAACTCATTAGCAGTTATGAAGGTAATGAGAAGGTAAAAGATGCCAAGCTTCAAACCTATAGAGTACAGTTTGAAAAGCTACATATGAAAGAAGATGAAACCATTGGGAAGTATTTTATGAGAGTTGAAGAACTAGTAAATGCAATGAAAGCACTTGGTGAAAAAATTGAGGAACCCTCCTTAGTTCAGAAAATTTTGAGATCTCTGCCAGATAGGTTCAACCCAAAGGTCTCAGCTATAGAAGAAATTAGTGATATAAAGACTTTGGCTTTTGATCAACTTCTAGGAACGTTGACTGCATATGAAATGAGGATAGTTACAGATAAACCCACTTCTAGAGAAGCATCATTTAAAGCAGATAAGAATGAAGATTCTGAGCCTGATGAAATTGAAGCAAAATTCGTGAGAAGACTAAAGAAAGGATCAGGCAAGTACCAAGGTAAGATGCCCTTAAAATGTTTCAACTATGGTAAAATAGCTCATTTTGCAAATAAATGTCCACAAAAGAAACATGATCATAACTCTAAAGGTGAAAAGAAGTTCAAATCCAAAAGAGTTGATAAAAATAAAAGTTTATGTGTAAACAATGATGACTCCTTAGAAGACACCGATAGTGACTCTTCCTGTGAAGATAAGGTAAATGAATTCATTCTTATGGCCAAAGAGGATTATGATAATAAAGCATAGACAGTGATGATAATGATGAAGAAGCTGTGGTTGATTTGGAAGGAGAACTGATCAGTGCACTGGAAGAGATTGATAGACTCATAATTAAGAACAATTGCTGATACAGTTCGAGAAACACAATAAATAGCCCTGCTAAAAGTGGAATTAGAAGAGCCAAAGAAAATTTTGGACATTATGAAACAATAGTTATCAGAAAAGAAGGCAAGATCTGAAGCCCTAGAAGAAGAAGTAGTGAAAACAAGGAAAGAGTTGGAAAAGTTTCAAGCCTTGTATAATCATAATATTTCAAGTATCAAAGCCTCATAAGGATTAGCCACCATTCTGAATCAACAAAGGAATCCAAAGATGAAAACTGGTTTGGGTTATGAAGAGGGATCAAGTAGTGGTCATCCAAGCAACAATGAATCCATCAAGTTTGTCAAATCTACAACTGATGACACCAAAAAATCTGCAAAAGCAAAAGGAGATAATCAACCGCCCAGGAGGAGTAAAGGAAAAGGTTCCAAAATTGAATCTGTAGAACAAAGAAATAATACACTCCCTGCTCAAGGAAATCATTAGCATGGAAGAAATGGACATGCTCAAGGAAGACAACCATGTTCCAGGTACAAGGATTTCTTCTATGGATATTGTTTCTATTGTTCTAACTTTGGTCACAAAGCTGTAAATTGTTTCTTAAGACTTAGACATGAGAAATTAAGATTTCCAAGGAATAAATATCTGCCACAACAGAGAATGAGACAACCAGATAACCAACAATCGTAGATTGCAAATGGTAAATTTAATTTTAGAGAGACACAACTGAGGAGGTCAAGAGATAATGAACAACCAATGAGTAGACAACCTTACAATAATCACTTTGATCTATTGAACAATGAGATTGAGTGCTATAACTGTCATAACTTCAGCCACAAAGCTGCAAAATGCCACCTAAAGATTTACAAAGAAGATCCAAGGATAAAGTTATTAGCTAGAAAGGCCATCACTAGGAAAAGGACGCAGGTGAAACATAACAACAGTTATGAGCATAACAATCATTATGATATGTTATTTAGTGAACCAGAATGTTACATCTGTCATAACTATGGACATAAAGATGTAGATTGTCTCTCAAGGAATTTTAAGCCAGATTCGAATCCTACTGCAGAAAATTTCAAGATTTGGAAGAAGAAACAAGATGACAAGTGTAGACTAGTGTTATCAGCCCAAAGAGAAAATAATCCCTGGTATATTGATAGTGGATGTTCCAAACATATGATTGGATACAAAAGTAAGTTTCTAACTCTAAGTGAAAGCAAATCAGGGAATGTAACCTTTGGAAATGATGCACCAAGAAAAATAAAAGGTAAAGGAATGGTGAGTTTGAGTAATGGCAAAGGGAAAGCTCAAGATGTGTTGTTTGTAGAAGGTCTGAAACATAATCTGCTTAGTGTTAGTCAAGTTTGTGACCGAGGATGTGAAGTCATTTTTACCTCTAAAGATTGTATAATAAAATCTGTGAATTCAGGACAGCTAGTTGCAAAAGGGATACGAACACCAAACAATGTCTATGTGTTAAAAGAAGAAAAAGAAGAATGCCACTTAAGAAAATATGATGAAAGTTGGATGTGGCATAGGAGACTTGGACACCTAAATTTTGATCACATAATCAAGCTCAGAAACAATAGGGTAGTAAAAGATCTTTCGAAGATATCAAAGCCATATGATTCTATTTGTAAACCTTGCCAGATAGGAAAACTTACTCGCACTCAGTTCAAATCTAAAAACTTTCCTTCAACAAAAAAAACTCTTCAATTAGTACATATGGATTTATGTGGACCATCAAGGAAAGAGGGTACATGAAAATAAAACTATTTTATGTTGATTATTGATGATTATTCTAGACTAACATGGGTTGCCTTTTTGAAGGAAAAATCTGAAGCATTTGAAAAATTCAAAGTGTTTAAGGCTCTAACTAAGAATCAAACAGGAAAAAGATTGAAGGTAGTAAGGTCTGATAGAGGAGGAGAGTTTAGTTCATGGAAATTCAAAGAGTTCTGTGATAAACATGGGATCAAAAGAGAGTACACAATTCCAAGGTCTCCATAGGAAAATGGAGTTGTTGAGAGGCAAAATAGATCAATACAACGAATGGAAAGATCAATGATGAATGAAAGGAACATACCACAGACATATTGGGTGGAAACAACTCATACAGATGTTCATATCTATAACAAAGCTCATCTCAGGTCACACAGTGACAAGACTCCTTATGAACTATGGTTTGGAAGACCTGCTTCAATCAAGCATTTTAAAATCTTTGGGAGTAAATGTTATATCAAGAACAATGATGAAAATATTGGCAAATATGATGACAGGGCCGATGAAGGTATCTTCTTGGGTTATGCTACAAACAGTAAATGATACAGATGTTACAATAAGAGACTGCATAAACTGGTTGATTGTATAGGCATAAAAGTTAATGAAGAAATCCCGGTCAGAAATGTAAGCCGTGTTGAACCAAACCCAGAAGATATAGTTGAAAATAAAGATGAATAGGTCCAAGGATCAGAAAGAGAAGAATCTGAATCAGATGAAGATACAAATACTCAGCATGACATAAATTAGTAGAAAGAAACAAACTCACCTCTCAGAATTGTTAGAAAGAATCATCCTAAAAATCAAATAATTGGAGATATAAATCAAGGATTTCAGACAAGAATGAAATTGATTAAAGACTCGGAACAATATCATGTTGCTTTTTTTATCTATGACTGAACCTAAAAAATTTGATGAAGCTAGCCAACACGATGATTGGATTAGAGCTATGAATGAAGAGCTTATTCAGATTGAGAAGAAAAATACTTGGGAGCTTGTTCCTAGACCTAAAGACAAGAATGTAATAGGTTCCAAGTGGGTGTTCAAAAATAAAATGAATGAAAAAGGACAAGTTGTTAGAAATAAAGCTAGATTGGTTTGTAAAGGGTATGCACAAGTTGAAGGTCAGGACTTTGATGAAACTTTTGCACCAGTGGAAAGATTGGAAGCCATCAGAATGTTCCTTGCATATTCATGCCATAAGAACTTTAAAGTGTATCAGATGGATGTTAAGTCAGCTTTTCTAAATGGAGATATAGAGGAAGAAGTATATATAGATAAACCTGAAGGATTCTCATTGACAAATAATCTTAATTATGTTTGCAATATGAAGAAGGCCTTATATGGACTGAAACAAGCACCACGAGCTTGGTATTATAGACTGGACAAATTTTTACAAGACAAAGGGTTCAAGAAAGGTACCGTTGACAACAATCTCTACATTAAGTTTGAAGGTGATAAATTATTAATTGTTTTGGTTTATGTAGATGATATTATTTTTTCCTGTACTAATGAATCATCTGTCCAGTGGTTTGCTAACTCTATGTAAACAAAATTTGAGATGTCCATGATAGGAGTACTATCATACTTTCTTGGTTTACAAGTAAATCAGAGTTCTGCAGGAATATTTATCTCTCAAGAAAAATATTTGAAAGAGATGATGAAGAAATTTCAGATGGAGGATTCCTCTCCTGTTAGTACACCTATGGTGGTTGGTTGCAAGCTCAGTAAAGATGATATCTCACTTGATGTTGATCAAAGGACATATCTCTCTATGATAGGAAGTCTTTTGTACATAACAACCTCCCGTCCTGATATAATGCAAGTTGTTGGAATGGTAGGTCGTTATCATTCAGCTTCTAAACAAAGTCACTTGGTAGCTATCACAAGGATATTCAAATACTTGAAGGGAACAATGACTTATGGTCTGTGGTATCCCAGAAATCAGAATTTTTAGTTAACTGCTTATTCAGATGCAGATTGGGTAAACTGTGTTGATGAGAGAAAAAGTACCAGTGGAGGAGCATTCTTTATGGGTGACTCTTTAGTAGCATGGCTTAGTAAAAAGCAAGGATACATTTCATTATCAACTACAGAGGCAGAATACATTGCTGTTGCTACTTGTTGCACACAAATTTTGTGGATGATACAAACTCTTGCAGATTTTAAGGTAACTTACACTGATCCCATTCCAATTCACTTTGATAACACAAATGTCATTAGTGTCTCTAAGAATCCTATTCTTCATTCCAAGACTAAGCATATCCCAATAAAATACCATTTTCTCAGAGAACAAGTTACAAATAGAATTGTTCAGCTGAATTATATTCCTTCCATACAGATTGTTGATATCTTTACTAAACCATTAGCAGCGACCCCTTTTGGATATCTTCGTCAAAAGTTGGGGGTTATAACTTCTTTTGTATAATCTGCTCACCTGGTCAGGGGGAGTACTTATTGAATATCTAGTGTATTTCTAAGCTGCTCATAGTTGACAGGGGGAGTATGTACTACAACAACTCAGGGGGAGCATGTTTCTTCTTTGACATTGATGTCAAAGGGGGAGAAAGTGTGGTAACTTCAAGGATGCTACAATTGCTACAGTGGATTTCAAGGATGCTACAGTGGTATAGTTGCATGTTTTTCAAGGGTGCTTTTGTTGCCATCAATGCCAAAGGGGGAGATTGTTGGCATGTTTTATAGGCAGCGTATGCTTGTCATTGATGACAAGTACAAAAACGATGATGGCTTGATTACAGGTACAATGTGCTAGGTGGGCACCATAAGTATTTTGGGGAGACACAGTAGAGAAAACTCGTGAAGACCATAAGAGATAGTGGAGAGGTGCACGTAGAGTGCAAGAGTGTGCTTGTTCATTTGATAGAAAACAGGCAGGCAAGGAATATCAACAACGATGATGGCATGGAAAAACCACGACGTAAACTCCATTTCAGAGTTTCGGATACTGGGACTTGGAGGTGTCAAGAACACTCACAACAATAATGTCGAAATCGCGAAATGCGAAATGCCGAAATACATTGATCTGACTCCATTTCGGAGTTTTAGATACTGGGACTTGGAGGTGTCAAGAACACTCACAACAAGAATGCCAAAATCGCAAAATGCAAAACACCGAAATATGTTGATCTGACTCCATTTCAGAGTTTCGGATACTGAGACTTGGAGGTGTCATGAACACTCACAACAAGAATGCCGAAATCACGAAATGCGAAATGCCAAAATATGTTGATCCGACTTCATTTTGGAGTTTCGGATACCGGGAGATGGAGGAGTCAAGAGTCGGGACTCTTCATCAATAGGAGTCCCGAAATCGCGAAATGCGAAATGGAGAAATGACCTGAGTCGTTGGATCGAGGAGATCGTGGACCATCGATCCGACTCCATTTTGGAGTTTCAGATACCGGGAGATGGAGGAGTCAAGAGTCGAGAGTCTTCATCAACAGGAGTCCCGAAATCACGAAATTCGAAATCACGAAATTTCAAAGACTCCATGGCAGAGTTTCAGATACCGGGAGTTGGAGGATTCAAGAGTGAAGAATCTTCATCAACAGGAGTCCTGAAATTGCGAAATGAGAAATCACGAAATTTCAAAGACTCCATGGTGGAGTTTCAGATACCGGGAGTTGGAGGAGTCAAGAGTCAAGACTCTTCAACACAGGAGTCTCGAAGTCACGAAATGCAAAATGCCGAAATTGCAAAATCTCTTTATGGATAAGCGCTTGGTCACCACCGGTGGTCACATCGTCGAAGAGTTGTAGAGAAGAGCTCGAAGAACCAAGCTCCATTTCGGAGTTTCAGGGATCGTGACATGGAGCGTCAAGAAACTTTACCACAAGAATGCTGAAATGCGAAATGGTGAAATAAACGCAAGACCCTACCGATCCAATCTAACAGTGCAGGTGAATTTGAATATGATCGGAGGGCTACTGTTGCACTTCACAGTGTAAATGCTAGATAGCACTGATGGTTTCTTCTAGAGGACTCAAAGAGACTTCAGGGTGATCGCCAGAGAAGATAAAGAGTCTCAAGGCATCTTCCAGTGGAATGAAGACTGTTGATAGAGGCTATTGACAGATGTAAGACGGTTGGAGCCTGGAATTGCAACAGAGGGAATGAGCTCGACTGTGACAGAGAAGACAAAGAGTCTCAACTACTGTAGAGTCTAAGTAATCTCGGGATAACACCTAGTGATGATGGATGGATAGGTGAAACCGCCAGAGAAGCTGAAGAGTCGAAATGATGATCAGTAGAGCACTCGTTGTGAAGAGCATGCATAAGCATTACACATAGTGGATGCACAAGGTGCAAAGAGACCATAAGGATGTAGAACAAAGAAGAGATGGGTTATGTTGCTGTTGAGAGTGATTGAGGCATGTAGAAGGAGGCAGAGTGCAGCAACTAAAATGCACAGAAGAGGAATGGTGCATAGAAGGGACATGGCGCACAGAGCATAAGAAGCAGAAGAACATAAAGCGTAAGGAATTGGTGCAGTAAGACACTGATGAAGACAAAGCATGGCAGTGTAGCAGAGAAATGATGAGACTAGTAAGCCATTGATGAAAATTATCTCACTGTAATTAGTTTCAGTAGCAAAGATTTATATTTCAGGGTGGTTGGGAGGTGCTAGGGAGGATTGTTGTCCTCTGAGGTTCAAGTGGGTTCTTGAACACATGGAGTTGTATCTCACATCTGGTTGAAGCCAGAGAAATCAGGGTGGCAAGGTGGTGCAAGGGAGAACATTGGTTCTCTGATATATAGGTCGATGCCTGTGTAACTGGAAGTTGGTGCTTCCATCCAGTTGGTGCTGGAACTCTTAGGGAATTGGTGCTTCCTTCTAGTGGGTGCTAGAGAAACTAGGGAATTGGTGCTTCCTTCTAGTGGGTGCTAGAGAAACCAAGGAGTCGGTGCTTCCTTCTAGTGGTTGCTAGAGAAACCAGGGAGTCAGTGCTTCCTTCTAGTGGGTGCTAGAGAAAACAAAGAATTGGTGCTCTCATCAAGTTGCATCTTGAAAAACAGATGTTGTAGCCTCACAATGAGTTGGAGCTCATATGTAAGATAATGTAGAGAATGTAAAGATTACTTATCATATAAAGAAGAAGAGGTTTTTACCCTTTATGGATTTCCTTAGGAAATATCTGTCTCTATGTATCTCATATGTGTGATTGATGCTGAATGTTCTATTGTTTACTTCCCTGCATTATTGTGATCATCATTGCGAGTTCTGTAATGAATTTAAAATGAGCATAATTGTTTAAGCAAGGTAACAACTGATTCACCCCCCCCGCGCTCAGTTGTCCAACAATATCATCATTACATAAATTAATTCATTTGGTGTTGACTTACATGTCGAGTTTTAACCTTGATGTAACTTTTTTCCAAGATGATGGTAACCAAATTTGTCAATTATGATCTTGGTGGTCATTTTAGTGTCCTTTAAACTGTCAAAATGATGATGTATTTATTTATAATAATTCTATTGAAATCAATAGTTTTATATAAACTATTTGTTTGGGGATTAAAATAATAGCTACAAGATTTTCAGTTTTTCCCAAATTTCTTGAGTTATTTTTGCCTTACATCAACCTTTGGAGATACTCACTTCTTCCAATATCAAGGAAGGAATTTTATAATGAGGGTTATATACTAACTTCATTTGCAATATGGCTTGTACCTTCCACAAGTATTTTCCATCAATGGAATCAACCTTTTTTTCTTTAAATATTGGTCATATGATTCCACCATGAACTTCCTAATCTCCACTCTCAATTTTTTTGAGGCTTAGGAACTATAATACATTCAAATAATAGGTGCAAAAGTACTATATGCATTCTCATACAAGTCAACATAAAATTCATTGCTCCTAGGAAATTGTCTTTCCTTTAAGGGGACTCCATCACTATTCAAATGGAAGTCTATGGGTATTTTCCCTATTTCTATAAAAAATAGCTACTACAGTAGAAAAGAAGGAAGTACTATGACTAGGATCATGGCCACCGATGAGCATGTGATGGCACGGAGTTCAAGCATTGTCTTTGGGTATGTATTGCAATGATTCATGGTTGTTTTTTGGGTGTAGTTTCATAACATGGAGTTAAAGAGTTGTTTGTGGGTGTAATTTCATGAGATGAAGGTGGAATGGTGGATGTAGTAGTTAAGGACAATTACTATGATTAACATGTTGATTGATTGCATGAGAATAGTAAAAAAATTACTACAATGAATAAAAAAGTGTCATTGTGTTTTGAGAGTAAACGATAAATGTTTAATTTAATATTCACAAAAGTATTATGTTCATCAAGATTCAA
>ML783032.1:792038-802330 GCA_009831015.1 Picea engelmannii | reverse complement strand
TGAAAATGTCTCCTTGGTATATATAGGAGACTAGGAGGTATAATTACAACTAATGGCCTAAAGCCGACATAAATAAAATAACATTACTAATATAATATGCCCCAATTAATGGGTAATGAGCCAATATTAGGGCTTAACATAGTATATGAATGAGATGATTGAAATCAGTTAGAAACCTGGTGACTATGTTTGGGAGATTGATCAGTGGTTCAAACGATTGAAGGGTAAGTTGAAGTATGTCATGATTGACATGCAACATAGGCATCTCTTTGTAAATTCATTGCTACCACATATGAAATACCCTTTGAGGAGGCATAAGTTTCAAAATTAGGTAGAGGCTCTGCAGGAAACCTTACAACTAGAAGAGAACCAGTATCAGAAGACAAACCTAGCAATAGAAGAGATAAAGGAGGATATGAAGAACCTCACATTTCAACTGAACTAGAATAAGGGCAAAGGGAAAAGAGAATTTGTTTGGTGTACCAAATGCAGGACAGTAGGACACCATAAGAATGAGTGCCCAAATTTTGCGTAGTAAATGGAAACAGGTCTACCAAACCCCTTATCAATAGGAGGACCATGGTGTGAGATATGTAAAACACATGGGCATGACTCATATCATTGTCCAATGATGCATAAGTACCAGAAAATACCCAATAATTAATACTGCAATTTTTTCAAATCAGTGGGCCACGATAATAAATATTGTAGGACAATGGAATTGATGAGGGAGATAAATTTGGATACGTATAGGGTGCATAAAGAAATGATGATAGGGAAAACTGCACCACAGTTCAACTAGGTACCACCTCCATATAATAATGTGCAACAATAGTACAACACTATGTAGCCTCAGTTTAACAATGCGCAACCACAGTATAACCCCATGTAGTATAATCAGGTGCCTCAGTACAACGCACCGTGAGGATAGTGAGGTGGATAACTAGGTGGAGGACGAGGTAGAGGAGGATTTATAATAGGCATAGGTCCAATATTATGTCACAACTTCCAACAGCGAAGACATTATGTAAGGGAATTTTCACTTCCACCTGTGACATGTATGTATTGTCACGCAACAGACCATGATACAGAGGAATGCCCAACACTTTTGGGGAAGATTCAATAAAAAAGGAACCAAAATAATTAGAATGTTCAGTGGATTTATAGAGAAGCTAGGTATGATGGAAGAAATATCAATATATTTACGTGCAGAGAGCTAAGACAAGAGTTGACGTAGTAAGACAGGAGCCGGTGCAACACCAATGGGTGAAGAAGAATATTGAACCACATAAGCAGTTTGATGTGCGAAATGAAAAGGAGACATTCAAGGAGGCTAGACAGGAGTTCATTAAATAAGATGTTTTGTCTACATCAACTGTGCAGCATACTCAGAATGTACCAATGTATGAGATGACTTTATCAATGGATCACACCACCAAATCACCCTCTTCAGTAAAAGTAAGTACCATAAATACTTTTATGCAATCCTCTCTGAAACTACCGAATGATCCATCATTTGTTAAAGTTTTGAAAAATATTTTAGAAAGATGTAACACAGAGGAAGAGGGGAAGTTAGAACAAAAAACAGTCAATCACCTCCATACAAGAAGGAGGAAAATAAGGGAATTCACATTGAATGTTAACATTGGATATTTCAATATGGGGGATATCATATTGGATTTAGGCTCTAAGGTAAATGTGTTACCCAAGAAGACATGGTAGTGTATGGGAGATCCCACAATAGGCCATTCACCAATCCAATTGAAGCTAGCAAACTAACACAAAGTTCTACAAATTGGAAGTTTTAAGGGTGTGACAATAGATCTGGATGGAGTGCGCACTAAGGTAGACTTTGAAGTGATATATATAGTATATGGTACAACACTTTATCCAACATTTATTGGACTGGATTGGGCATTTGATAACCAGGAAATAATCAACTTGAAGACAATGAAAATGACATTCGAATGAGGAGAATACAAAGTCATTGCGCCATTAGATCCATCAAAGGGAGAAAGGTTTGTATAGCCCACTTTCTTAGATCTATAGGAGATAAACCAACTATACAGAACCACTGCATGAGAAGAATATTATGTTTACCCAACTATCGATGGCGTACTCAGCTAGAGGAGCATCACATCATGTGCTTCTGACTCAAATACAGGTTTGGAGAATTGGCAGCGGAGATTACATGAAGTCTCCACAAGAAGGTGTGCAAGAATAGACTACGCAGTAAGATGGGTGGGTATAGAGATAAGAGAACCTCCCAGTTTTCATGGGGTGAATGAATTAGAGTAATTCCTAACAAGATATGAGGACGAAGTGTTAGAGAATTAGAGGATATTTTCCCTGGACATTGCACTCAAGGAAACACCTGCAAGATGGTGGGGTGTGCATAAAGAAACGATTAAGGACTGGTACCAATGTAAGAGGTTACTGCACATCAAATTCAGTGTAGAACAGGGTAGCAATAAAATGTAGAGATATGATGGACAGGGGAAACTGACAGAACATTTGGAGAAATGAAAGAAAGTGAAAGCAAAAATTGACAAAATGTTGGAAGTTGGTATCATAGAACCAAAGGAGGAATATGAATGGATAAGCCTTATGGTAGTGCAAGAGAAGAAACAAAGGGGGATAAGGATTTGTGTAGATCTGAGGAAACTAAATGATTATTTCCTACATGACTCTTTTCCTACCCCTTTCACAGATGAGGTCCTAGAGAATGTGGGAGGCTAGGAAGCATAGTCATATACAAATGGATTCTTAAGTTACCATCAAATCAAGATATCCCTAGAAGACATGCATAAGACTATTTTTGCCATAGAATGGGGATCCTACCAATACATAGTCATGCCTTTTGGGCTAAAGAATGCACCGGCCATATTTTCAAGGGTAGTAATAGCCACTTTTAGAAGTGTATCTGGATGATTGGAATGTATATAGTCTATTAAAGGACCATGTAGAAGTGTTAAGGATAATGTTGGAAATATTCAGGAAGTGTCAAATATCATTGAATATCAAGAAGTGCATTTTTGGGACACCATTTGGAATATTATTGGGCCATATAGTGTGCAAACAAGACTTGCTGGTAGATCCTGCCAAGATTGCATTTATTGTCAATTTACCACCACCCAAATCAGTGCGCCAGTTGAGAGAAACACTAGGACATACATGCTATTACAGGAAATTTATAAAAGGGTATGCGTAGATCATTGCGCCAATGGAAAAATTGTTAAAGAAGGATACTAAGTTTCAGTGGAATGAGGACTATCAACAAGGTTTGGACACCCTAAAATAAAATATGGTCACAACACCTATTCTAGTATTCCCATATTGGGAAAATACTTTTCATATGCATGTAGATGCATCGGATATAGCACTTGGAGAAATTATAGTGCGGCCAGGAGCAGGGGACTTGGACCATCCTACAACATTTGCAAGCAGAAAACTGTCAGAATCTAAGCAGAACTACAATACTATAGAAAGAGAAGACCTAGATATGGTCTATGCACTTTAGAAGTTCATATATTACTTACTAGGAAAATACTTTAATATGTTCACAGATCATTCAACCCTCAAATATTTAGTCAACAAGCCACTATTGGAGGGGAGTATTTGTATATGGTTGTTATTATTTCAAGAATTTGATTTCGAAGTGATAGTCAAACCAGGGAAGTTGAATGCATGACCTAACCATCTGCCAAGTGTAACTAATGGAGAGGAACCTACTAACTTGGAAGACAACTTCCCTGATGCGCATTTGTTTTCAATACAAATATTTGATGAATATTTTGTTGATATCATTGAATATTTGAGCACATTGATTGCGCCACAAGAATTTAGCACTGCGCAGAAGAAGAATATGGTAGTCAGAGTTGCAGACTATCAACTGATTGCAGGACACTTATATAAAATGGGTGCAGATATCATTTTGAGAAGGTGCGTACTAGAACATGAAAGACCTATAATTTTGGCAAAATCTCATGAGGCAATAGCTGGAGGACATTATGCATGAAAAGATATTGCGCAGAAGGTATTGCGTGCAAGACTATGGTGGCCAACAATTCACAGAGATGCCAAGGAACATTTCCAAAAATGTGATGTTTGTCAGAGGGTTGGTAAACCCAACAGAAGGGATGAGATGCCACTGAGACCACAAGTAAGTTTGTAACTATTTGAAAAATGGGAAATAGAATTTGTTGGGCCAATCCATCCACCAACAAAAAGGTCAAGAGAAAGATATATCATTACTTTGACATAATACTTAACAAGATGGGCAGAAGAAGCACCAATCAAAGATTGCAGCACAGAGACAACAACACACTTCCTGTTTGAGCAAGTGATTACTAGATTTAGATGTTCAGGGATTTTGATGAGTGACCAAGGTACTCACTTCATCAATAGCACCATTAGGGATATGACTGAGGATTTTGAAGTTTATCACCAGAAGACTACACATTACCATCCTCAGGAAAATGGAACAGTAGAATCCTTCAATAATATCTTGGAGAACGTTCTGACAAAGATCTGCAATGTCAATAGGGATGATTGGGATTTGAAGATACCAACAGTACTATGGGAATACATGACTACATGTAAGAAGTTAACATGATAGACACCATTCAGGTTGGTGTATGGGCAGGAAGCAGTAGTACCATTAGAATGTATGGTACCCATTCTATGCATAGCGGCAATTACCAACATGACTGAAAGAGGCGCAATAAAGGAGAGATTAAACCAACTAATGGAAATGGAAGAGGACAAGATTTTGGCAGGATTTCATCAAGAAGTACAGAAAGCAAGAGACAAAGTTTGGCATCATAGAAATATCAAGAGGAATATTTTCAAGGAAGGAGACCTAGTTTTACTCTATGACAGTAAATTTTTTCAACATCTGGATAAATTCAGAATGCATTGCTTGGGGCCATATGAAGTGAAGATTGTCATAGATGGGGAATCTATACAATTAAAGGATCTAGAAGGAACAGAACTGAAGAGAATGATCAATAGGAGTCAACTGAAACTGTATAGGGATAGTCGACCTCCCAACAATTAAAAGTTACAACGCAGTAAGAAAACATGTACATAGTGTAAGATAGTAGAAGCTAGGATAGAAAAAGGACAAAAAAATATAAAAAGGAGAAAAATAAGGAAAAAGAAATACAAAAATACAAAAGACAGAAAATACAAAAATACTAGGAAATACAGTTCGTAGAGGAAGTGGACTCTGCAGGATGAAAATTAAAATGTCTATGTGCATCATATGGGCGACACACTCCGCACTAAGGAAAATTTACAACAAAAATATGTGGTGCACTCAAAAAATTTAGTACCACGGAAAAGCTACCAACGGTCCGAAAAAAAGAGAAAAAATAACGGTTAGGGTAAAAAGGTGCCAGCTAGGGGAATTTATGAAATCAAACGAAATGTACTTATTTCATTAATTGCAGTCAGGGAAGCTTCTTCGAGAAGCTTCACAGCATTGATGTCACAGGCTATATAAAGGAGAAACGTAGGCAATTTACAACTTATTGTGAGTTTGCAAACTTGCAGCATTAGAAGAGCACACAGTGCAGAGCCGACTTGAAAAGTGCATAGTGTGAACCAATCAACAACTATCTGGTGAAAGTATATAGTGCCCATGATGGCACCACCAAAGATTGGTGTATCGAGCAAAACAACAAGAAAAACATGAAGCAGTGTAAGGGCACCTTATGAAACCAGCAAGGTCGAGCCAGAAACCACACAAAGGGGGAACTCGTCAATGTTGACGTAATTCCCTCACCACACGTAGAACCAGAAAGCCCCACACTTGTGGAGGAATAATCCCAACCTCCAGTAATGATAAGCATGGATATCGACCCACAGGATAGTGCACAGGGCCGACAAGAAGAAGACATATGAAACCCACAGAGACCTGCGAGGGTCAAAGGAGCCACCATGGTGCAAACAGAGGTTGTCGCGCCAATACCACCACCCAGAGCAAGGTCTATGAAACAATAGGAGGGTCTGGTGGAAGACATTACTGACCAACTAGACTCTACCACCGAAGAGAGACAGATGGAGGTTGGGACCTCAAGTGAGTCACCAAGAAGAAATGGAAAATATCCCATGGTGTAGTCACCGCACAAACAACCTAACACAACAACAGTCCTACCGTGCATTCCTGAGGAGGTGCAATCCATACCTTCCCTTCTAGGATACGTGGAAATACTGTAGTATTTGGACCACGATGTGGTTGATGCCATCAAATTCCCAGAGTTTGCGCAGTAGGTATACCTTTATAGTATAT
Organism: Picea engelmannii; assembly: GCA_009831015.1. Lineage (NCBI taxonomy): Eukaryota > Viridiplantae > Streptophyta > Pinopsida > Pinales > Pinaceae > Picea > Picea engelmannii. The sequence continues at coordinate 796,035 of ML783032.1, read as the reverse complement.
GAACAAGCCCCTTTGGTGACCCAATTCTATAACCAAAACCATGGGAAATTGACCTGGCCAACACATGAATTCTAAAATTACTAGAAATTCCCCATTTTGGCAGGGGGAAAGAGGTAAACAACTGCGTCAAGTAGTTGATGGCGGTCCTCCATGGATGATTCTTATGGTTGAAGGATCCAATCTCAATATACGTGGAACTAATTGCATTCATCACAGGTCTTCCATCTATGGGAGAGAATCTCGCGCAGTACCTTGATGATAAAACAAAGGAGAAATCCATGGTTGAGGAGATTAAAAAAACTTACGGCATAGAGAGGGGCTCACGCAGGATCATAATCAAGAGGATCAATGATGCAACAACGAGAATGGCCACCAAACTAATGTCATGTAAGATGCTCATAAAATTTCATAAGGAGGAAGTCCCTACCGAGGTCATCGTAGCAGTAGCACAGTGTGCCAATGGCACTATGCTCAGTTGGGCCCTGTATTTATTGAATCTGTTCCTCAATGACTGCAAAGAGGCACAGGACTTAGGAAAATAGTTCCATTATTCATGGTTACTCATTTTGATCGCATTGATCAGGTGGAGGGAGCCCATGTACTCTCATTTTTGTGAGTGGATAGGTCGTTGCCATGCAGTGCGGTACACATCATTGGGGAGCACTTCAGACCCTAAGCATAGAAGTGGAAACACAAGTACCTTTGTGTTGTACTTCAGCGAGATACATGAGAGCATTGAAAATAGTTGGAGAATTACTCCAGAAGTGGTTGCATAATACAAGGAGATAGCCAACTTCAAAGCAACAAATCATAATATGTGGATCCAAGCGCACAGGGATTCGAGGAAGGAGTGGCTACAATTAAGATATTGCATCACTAAAGAGGACATAGAAATGATGATGAGGGATTGGCATGATGATTGGAGGATTATAGACCTGACTCAATAGGTTCCTAAGTGTATGGAGGTATATGCAGGGTCAACCAAGACACTTGTAGGTGACACCATTGTGCCAAAAAATCCAACGAAGTTGGGGAAACCCACCCAGAAGTCGGTGCATCAAAAGAAGGGGAGTGCGCTGAAGAAAGATGCATGGGCAGCGCAAAATGACATTGCCCCAAGACAAAAGGAACAAGGGGTGGGGGACACTACAACAGAAGAAACCCCCTCGACAGCTACCCAAGAGGAAACATCGCCACCCACATGACTGATTTTACACATGGAAGGCGGCACAAGAAGTCCAAGGTGCATAAGCAGCCATCGGAATACAATATCACTAAGGATTACGCAGACCTCGTGGCAGAGAAGGTGCAGGACCATGCAACAGAAGAATTTGAAGAAGCCCAACACCAGAGAGGTAGAATACAAGACGAGCTAGCAGGGATAAAGCAGGTCCTTGAGAATATCAGGTCAGTGCAGAGGCCTAAAAGGGGAAAATAATCTTTCTTCAAATAAACAACATTAGAGACAAGGACTACGTCGAGTGAGCAAGACACATTTCAAACTATCTCCCAAGAAATTATGACTTTCAGAATGAAACCTAACTTGTTGCAGATGGATGACACCACATCCCAGAGACCATTGAAGGATCTTCCGTAGGTAGTACTGGTATTAGCAAGAATACCTACCAAGGCACTGTATAGGCTCCAATTCAGTTTCACACAAGAGGTACAATCACACGCCAGAACAGATGCAGTAGAACTACAGCAAATGAGAAATGGAAAGGGCGCCTTGGAATTGGTAGTCGAGCAGGTCAAGCTCAAAACCAAGGGGGGAAAGGAGTGCACAGACAGAAGAGAAAAAGGTGTGACATCAGTGTACAATCACATCCATGATAGCACGCAGACAGAGAACACAAGCATAGAGAAGAACTCAATCTTATTTCCCAAACCATTGAACACTATAGGCAAGAGATTGAGGAATTAAAATAAAATATGCCTCCTACAACTCCCCCCGAGGTCAAAGAGAAGAGGAAACAAGACACTACATTCCAATTAGCAGAACTGGAAAATCACATAAGCACAACAAAAGAGTTGTTTGACAGAGTCGTGCAGCTCTAGACAACACTAGATGAGGATAAGTAAGTCCAACAGTGGGACCAAGAAGAGGAAAGGCTCAGTGAATCCGTACAAGAGCCCAAGAATAGATATAAAACAAGGAGCATCAAAGAGTGCCTGAAAGGTAATCAAGACTTGAAGAAGTTGCAGGAAGATTTAAAAGCTACACAGAGGAAAAAATAGGAGAGACAGGTGCAAGTAGAACCCCTCGAAGAGAAAGCAACATGAATGATCGTGCAGTTGGAGGAGGAGAAGAAGAACATGGAGCAAGCATAGGTAGAGTGTGTAGCACTGATATAGGAGGATATCACAGTGCATTCAGTAGAGGCACTGACAAGAAAAGTCTCACAGGTCAAGACGCGAGGAAGGGAACTAGCAGAGAAATTCCAAATTTTGGAAACAACTGCCGAAGGAGCACGCACTAGCTAACTGGCATGGGACAGGCCACATGTTAATGTTGGGGGCCTATTGGGTGCATGCCTACCATGGAGAAAGGATTTATTTTGGGGAGATAAGGCCAATTTTGGAGAAGAACAAATGGTAGAAAAAATAGCACCTGCAAGGAAAAGCCGCATGCAAAGGAGGAAAGCATGCAAGGCACACATGAAAGAAAACCTAACCACATTAGGTTAGGGTTTTTGTAATAAATTATAATGGTTGATAAGATGAAAATTAATATAAATAAGTACCTACGAGGTCTAGGTCGGGGTGGGAGGATGTTAGAGAATACCTTTTTTTTTGGCTAGGAGAATGACTGTAAGATCTGATACCTTTTTGTAAGTTGTTGTAAGGTAGCTAGAGAGGTAGTAGGGGGGCCCAGAGGGCCCATAGTGATAATAGTGGAGGTCATTCAATGTAAGGTGGACTAGGTCCACTATATTATTAAATAAGGCCCACTATGGTAGTTAGATATAATAAATGTAAGAGGACTTCTTAGAAGGTTCTACTTCTAGAAGATTCCTCTTCTAGAATATTCTTAGGTGATGGTAGCACTATATAAAGGGGCTCAAGAAATGTAATGAGACATGAAGAGAATTAGTGTATTTGGAGCTGAAGCTCATTAGGAGGTTGCCCCCTCAAAGAGGCAAGTGAACAGGAGAGGATCCCTTCCATAATAGGATCCATTGTATGGTGTTTCCCTACCTCAAGGGTTTCGGTAATAATAAAGTGTGGTTTTTTCTATCTTACTTTGTGGATCTATTGTGTATTCAGTATTTGTTGTGATTATATCTTCAGATCAGTATTAGTTTCTTAACAAGTGGTATCAGAGCACTTTCCTTGGCCGGAGTTGTGGGCAACTACTTTTTATTTTTGCAGATATTTTTTTTCGGAGAAGAGGGCCGAGACATTACAGAAATTTTCAGTATATTTTTGTTCAAAATTTGCAGAAAAGGGTTGTATATCTGAGTTCCTCTCAGAAAAACACTCAATTTGAAAAAAAAAATCACCCAGAACAGAGTCCGGAAGGTCAAGATATTGCGGTTTTAAAATCTGCAATTTTTCAAGGTTTTTTCTGCGGACGGCGGCGCGGTTTGTTTTTATTTCTGTAGCATTTTAAGGCTGAATTTGCCAAAATAAATTACATATCTGAGTTCTTCTCACAATTTCATCCAATTTCAAAAAAAAAATCAGCCGAAACGGAGTCCGGGAAGTGAAGTTATGAGCATTTCAAGTTCAACAGTTTTTTAGGGTTTTTCCAGAAAAAGCCGCGATTTTCTGCTGAAACTTATTGGGTCAATTTTTTTGAGTTTTTTCGTGACGGCTGCAGGACCGAAGAGTTCATAGGGTGCTCAGATGGATAGTTCGTCTCAAACTGTGAAAGAAATTCTTGAATCATTCAAAGCCCGAGTGGATGCTAGATTGGATGTGTTAGCACAAGGCCTCACAGACAGCCTCACAAATATCATCACAGATGGCCTCAATGACAGTTTTCGTAGTATTC
>ML783032.1:754096-790923 GCA_009831015.1 Picea engelmannii | reverse complement strand
GGGCCCAGAGGGCCCATAGTGATAATAGTGGAGGTCATTCAATGTAAGGTGTACTAGGTCCACTATATTATTAAATAAGGCCCACTATGGTAGTTAGATATAATAAATGTAAGAGGACTTCTTAGAAGGTTCTACTTCTAGAATGTTCTTAGGTGATGGTAGCACTATATAAAGGGGCTCAAGCAATGTAATGAGACATGAAGAGAATTAGTGTATTTGGAGCTGAAGCTCATTAGGAGGTTGCCCCCTCGAAGAGGCAAGTGAACAGGAGAGGATCCCTTCCATAATAGGATCCATTGTATGGTGTTTCCCTACCTCAAGGGTTTCGGTAATAATAAAGTGTGGTTTCTTCTATCTTACTTTGTGGATCTATTGTGTATTCAGTATTTGTGGTGATTATATCTTCAGATCAGTATTAGTTTCTTAACAGTTGTTGAGTTGTAGGAGAGTAAAGTATCTAGATATTGAGGGTTAGATTGCAGGCTAAGGATACTGGTGTGATCTAGTCTACCTCACAAAGTTTGTGGAACCTGTTTTGTGATTGTGTAGTCGGAATTGTAGTGCACGCAACGTCATATCTTGCAGAAATCTAAATAAAAGTGCCTAAGAAGCCAGATCTTTGTGGATATAGCCCGGGAGGGAGTGAACCATGGTAAAAATTATGTTATGTGTGGTGCTTATTGCGTATTTACTTTCTGTCGGTAGTTAGACTATGAATGGATGAATGAATGCTTATGTTAGATCTGTTAGAATGCATGCATAGAAGTAACAGATGAATGAATATTAAGAATAATAAAAGGAACAACCAGATCAAGGCCTTAGAGGATGAGTTGCAATCCCAGATCCCCACTCTTTGCTATATTGCAAGCATATAAGCATTGTAGTCACCTATAGAACTATCTCAGGTGAGACTACGCAGTACCTTCTATGTGTTGTGTTGTCTTCTGGTTTACCAGGAGGGGCGATAGTTTTAGAGGGTTTTGTTGGAATCCTGTTAGATCTGAACCTGAGTTAGCCTAGAAGTAGATAGAAATACTAATAACCAACAGTAGGTCTCTAAATTCTACACAAAGTTGAATGCCACCATTTTTTTCCAATCCAGAATCAGATTAGCAACCCACTTTGACTAGTGAACTAGAAAATTTATTTTCCTCAAGAATCCTTACTAATCATGATATCTAGGTTCAGGTTTATAGGTCTTTGTTTTTTTTTAAATGGTGTATCCCCCTTCTCAAGAGGGATACAGTGATAATTAATACTAGGATCAAAACCCCTTAGGTATTTATAGGACCTAGAATAAATGTCTTTGAACTCATGAAAGAGAGATACATACTTGGTTTTTTCTTCCTTGGTACATTGGGCTCATATGTATAATATTTTGGGATCATTTTTGGAACCTATATTCACTAGGATAGTTTAGCCTTCCACGTGGAGGGATAATGGTTTTGACTAGAATTATTTGGAATGTCATTAGATGAAAATATATTCTCAATATGGACCGATCCTTAATGATAAAAATTATTTTTTTAGTTGATGATACCTAAGGAATAAATAATTTCATCCCCTTGGTCTCTAAGAAAACAACAAAGATATTTTTCATTCTAAAAACTTTGTCAAGATTATTTATTATCTGACACATAGGGATGATAAAGTAAAATAACATCACAATTAGGTCTATCATTATAACGATACCTAATAGGATAATAGGACAAAATAGCTAGCTTATTAGTCACTAAAACCAATTCTCTACTAATGTAGTTTACATTGAATGAGAGAAAACTTTCAATAAGTTGATCAAATACTTGAATGTACCTTCTAAAAACCTTCTTTGTTGGTATGTAGCTTATTTTAACCATGTTAATAATTAATTTTGAATCATAAAATACCTACTAATTCCTACAACCCATCTCTAAATCCTTTTCGAGGCCTAGGAAAAGAGATTATTGACAACATTATTAGTGCATAAAAATTTTAGTAAGAAAGCATACTAGTGAGGCTTCCCTTAGGGAGAATATAATATGACACTAGGACCATTTATTTCATAAGAAGAAGACACTAGTACCTATAGGCATGTAGGATGTAATTTCTGCCTACGATTGCGTAGGATGAAATTTCAACCTATAGGCCTGTAGGTTGAGATGTCCACCTATAGACCTATAGGTGAACATAACACCCTATAGGTCAAAGCAAACCCATTTGCAAATGCTAAATGAAAGTTCCATTTTGTTTCAAGTTACTTTCAACCCATATTCTCTCACTATTAATGCAAATGATGGTGCAACGTAGTCATGGCATGACATCTTAAGTGGAAAGGAGGGAATGATAAGTTGGGTACAGATCCCAAAAAATGGTATTCCTTAGATAAGACAAAGGATTAGGGAGGCTAGGGCTTAAAGCATATTCATGATTCTAGAACTTCTTTGGTTGCAAAATTCCTCCAGAATTCAATCTCAAAGGATAGTTTGTGGAAAATTATTATCATTCATAAGTATATTTCTCTATGCACTTTGATGGATTGCATTAGAAGTGAAAGGAAAAGCATAAAAAATGTTTATAATCAATGGAAAGAATTGATATGTTGTTTACTTGTTATTGGGTCTTATCTAGCTTAGAGAGTTGGTAATGGCACATGGGTAAGGATTGGAGTAGATGGAAATTATGGGTTGTAGCAATTTTGTTTTCCTTCTTGATGATTTGATTTTAAAATTACAAGAATTAGATTTCTTTACTCTCAGGCAAGTTGGAGACTTTGTCTCCACAAACATTTAGCACCAAGGTTGGCAAACTACCCAAGTGTTAGGGCTAGAAGGTGATCAAGAAATGTTATGGTATGGATATTTGATTGAGTTAAAAATAGCTCACACAAGGTTGAGAGAGGACCTCGATGCCCTGGTTTGGGAAAAATATAGGACTATAGGTAGTTATACTACCAAGTTGGGGGTATAATTCAGTGAAATGATTGGAAAAATGCTCTTTAGTGGTGGTGAAAATTTTGGAGGGTAGAAGTTCCCAATAAGACCATTGTATTTATGTCGCTGGCATTGAAAAATAGAGTATTAACTTGGTAGATGTTACAAAATCATAATGAATAGGGTCTTAGTTCCTATAATCTTTGCAAGTAGGGGGAAGAAAGTATTTCTCATCTTTTAATATTATGCCCATTTGCTCAGCAAGTTTCGAGTGATATTGGTAAATGGATTGGCATGACATCTTAAGTACATTAGAAACCAAACATTTCAATATATCTTAACCAAATAATAATATCCATAGCCATAATTCCCACAATACCAAACTATCAATGAATGAAGAACCAATCATTACTAATGTAATCACATAAGTAGAAGAAGGAAGAAACCCATAAATTTCATAGTTAGCACTAGAAGTCACACTTATACTATTGTAAGTGCAAGCCCAGTACCCATCAGAATGTGAAAGATAAATATTTATAAAGGTGGAAAATGGATGGAAAACTCGGAATTAAAGAATGTCAATCACAAATAACTCCATACAATATACACCAACAAATAAGGCCTTGAATAACTTCATATCAGTTTTTTTAAGAGATAAAGTAAGTAGGTGGAATACTTGATAAGAAATGTGTAATATGTATATTATCTACATCTAGTAATACTAACATCCATATGAAGAAGACTCTCTGAAATAAGAACCTCTTAAAACAAAGAGAAAGACTCTGATATTTTTGTAAACAATATCACAATAGATCTTTTATTGTAACATAGATACAATCAACCAGATGAATCATTCAACATATTGTAATCAAAGTAAGATAGCAAAAAGATGATAAGAAACAATATTGATTTCCATTATCCAAAGTGTCTTAGGTCTAGTCCATACAATAGGAGAAGCTCTCTTCTACATAGACAATATCAAAATATGAGTCCTCTCTCACACCAGTCGAACCTCTCCTCAGTATTTCAATGCTTGTTTTATATCCTAAACTATCATTGACAGCGTTACAATTCAAATAAAAACTTCCTCATAGGATCCTTGTGCCTAAGGAAAGCATGGCAATAGGTGTACAATAGAAAAGAAAAAGATTGGTATTTTCCAGGATGATGTTGGCAACGTTTGCAAAATATTTTTAAAGGTTGATGATGTGTCCATTTGAGTGCATTCTCTATAGGTAGGTAGCCTCCCAACTCGCAACTGACCTTCAGAAGATGGTACACATCTATCTTGACATATGGCAACTTTATTTTCATCCAAAATCTCTAAAAAACGGAGTTCGCAACGTTGTGTTGCAAACTATCTTGAAACAGCCAGTTCACAATGCCAGGCGTTGCGAACTTTCATGTAGTCGCATGTTTCGTGTTATCGAAGTATTTGACATCCCATAACTCTATCAGGTCTCAAAAAATGTTGTAAAATTTATAATCTTAATAATCTTGATTAAAATAAAGCACCCAAACTGATAATCATGGTTTTCAAAACATATCCATCACCAAAAACATTGTAAAATGCATGAAACAAGAAACTTGACCAAAATTGATGTTGGCTATGGAGACTTAATATCTTCATTTTTTAATTCTAGAGCTTCTCCTAGTAGAAACCTTGGCCAACATGTCCACGTTTCTCTTGGCCAATTATTCTTTAAAAGGATGTAGTTATGCCTTCAATTTCCTAATTTGAGATTGGTGAGATCTATTTTGCCTATAGAGATATCTAAGTTGTCTATGAAGTAGATGGAATATTTTAGCTAAGAAACTAGCCTTCTCAATGGTCTCATGGTACATTCCCATCATTCCCTTAAACTTCTTCCTAGAATCCAAGTCTTCCTTCTTCAATTTATCAGCTTCATCTCTTGCTTCCTTGAGCTGCCTCTTCAACCTATTAAAGGTGGGATTGTTTTCATGTTGAGGAGTAGTGATATCAAAAATTTCAATGGGCTGCTCAAAAGATTTGGATTTACCTGTCCTGTGGGATGAAGTATATGTTGCATCATCCTTCATAGGGACATTTTTCTTGGCTACTGCTCTAGTAAAAGGCCTCCTAGGCTTAACCTTGTGTGCAGCAATGGGTGAGGGAAAAACAAGCTTTCTTCCTCTCAGGCATGTGGGTTTGCTTGAAGGAACCTCCATAGGAATAGGAACTGTCATGAGTGAACCTTTTGTATGTGAAGTTTGTGAAGTCCCTCCTTATTCTTCTTCATTTGTGGATCTATCAGCTTTATCATTCATAATACCCATTTTATTCTTGCTAACCTATGAATACACAGTCTTATCAACAAGAGTGGGAATTTGTATCTTGGACTGTGGAGTGGGGGAAACATTAACTGAAATTGTGATGAAGTGAGGAATGTTTCCCAATCAGTTTTTGTCTTTCTCAACTCTTCCATCACTAACATATTAATAAGGCTATAGTGAAAGACATTGGTGTCTACTTTCTTTGACTTGGCTTGAACTCTGTCAAACATCTTACCAATGCTTCTAAAAAGATAAAATGGGATGTTCATGGATTCTTTCCCTCTAAAGTGTAACAACAACCTGATGTGGTATTTTTATACCATGTTAAACCCCCCCTCACATGTGAAATACCTCTGGATAACCTTTAGCATCTTATCAAAACCTTCAAGCATGTGGCTTCTAGTTACCCCTTTGGACAAGTTGTCCTCCTGATACTCTGGCTTAAGGAATTCCTTGGAGAAGGAAGCATTTAATGACATAGCCTTGAACCACTTTTCTTCATTGTTTGGTATCTTTGTTGCAACAGAGATGGAATGTTTTGAACCTCAAATTATTGTAAATGTGTTGAACCTGCACAGAATATATCTATTTGGGAATTGGCATACACAGTTGCAGAGAAAATAGAAGAAAAGAGAAGCACGAGAGAAAGAATGGAAGAATTCTCATTAACCAAATGAATGAAATGATAATTTACACATGATATACTTTGTATAACTCAACCAATGCACACTTGGGGAGAAGCCAATGCACCATAGTGGTGTTCTAGAGTGATCTGGACACACACCAGTAGTTACAGGAGTAAATTGCCACCTAGTCTAGTCTCTCGGAAAGTTACGGGAGTGAACTGCCACCTAGTTGAGTTAACTAGTCTATCAGTCTTCAGTTAACTGACTAAAAAAGAGTGAAGTGAGGAGAAGATCAATGAATAATGGGTAATGCACTAGTCTGGTGATGATCCCAAGGAAAATGCACATTAGCTGGTGATGATCCCAATGATGCATGGTGATAATCCCAATGTAGCATCTAGACTCCACTCAACTGATCAAACTGAAGTGAAAACTAAAGAGAATATTCTCCCTAGAGGAATATTCTTCCTAAAATATAGGATACTGAATAACGACTAATAAACAGAGGAAAAAACTTAGGAAAAATAAATCTTAGGTGTGTGTGAAGTAACTCTAACACCTTCCCTGAACATCATTATGGTGAAAATAAAGAATGGGTCCCGGCAATGAGGCCATGTTAGGTACTCAAATACAAACGATACACTGAAATAAAGCGAGGAAAGAGGGAAAAACTCGTGGGAAACCCCCCNGGAAGAATTGACAATTGCTAGACAATTGTGTCCTTCACTCCAAGACGACTTCGCAGAGAATGGAACTTCTTCTCATTGAAGGTCTTGGTGAAGATGTATGCAATCTGTTCTGCTAAAGGAAAAAAATGTAGGTCGATGATCCCCTCATATACTAAGTCTCGAATGTAGTGCATGTAGATCTTGATGTGATTCGTCCACTACCTCTGAAATGGATCTCTGCAGAACTTTAGAGTGCCTTAGTTGTCACACCAGATGAAGATCGATTGATGAAACTAAATGCCCAACTCAGTGAGAAAATGTTGTAGCCACATAACTTGAATCGTTATGTTAACTAACCCTCTGTACTTTGCCTTGGCTGAAGATAGAGAAATAGAATCATGCTTCTTTCTCAACCAATAGATAGGCTCAGAACCAAGACTAAGTCAGTAACCATATGTGGACTTACAATCAGTGTTATCGTCAACCTAGTCAAAATCAGTGAACCCGATGAGATCCAATGTAGAGTATGTTGCATAATGAATCCAAAAGGTGATGGTTCCTTGTACGTATCAAAGGATACACTTTGCAGCCTTCCAATGTATCTCATGTGGCTCTTGCATGAACCTAGAGACTGCACCAACTACATAGGAGAGGTTTGTTCTGGAGTGTGTAAAATACAACAAGATCCCCGCTAGCTATATGTACAGTGTGATATAAACCATTCACCATCCTCAAGTTTGACTCCTGATAGGAAAGGAGTCGGGGCAGACTTGTAGTCTGTCATGTGAAATCTCTCAAGGAGATCTCGTGCATACTTGGCCTAAGATAGTTTAATGCCTAATGCATCCTAACTGATCTCAAGTCCAAGGAAGAAGTGTAGTGAACCCATGTCTGTCATCATTAACATTTCATGTAGAATCCTCTTGACTGTAGAAATCATTGAAGTCAAGCAATCGATGATCAGCAAATCATCAACGTATAGAACTAAGAGTAGAAGTGAATCAACCATCCTGAGCCTGTAAACATTCGGGTATGATTTATAATATACAAAGTTCTGTGACAATAGGTAGGAGTCCCTCTTGGCATACCATTTCCTCGGAGCCTGCTTGAGGCCATAAAGAGACTTCTTCAGTTGACAGACCAAATATGAATCCTACATAAATCCCTGGGGCCACTCCATATAGATCTCCTCAGAGAGATCGTCATGAAGAAATGCATTATTCACTTCCATCTGATGGAATTCCCATCCTTTGGCTACCACAGTGGCAAGTTCCAATCGTATGGAATCCATCTTCGCTACTAGAGTGAAGGTCTCATCATAGTCAATGCCATGCACATGCTGAAAGCATTTGGAAACAAGCATGGCTTTGTATCTTCTAATCTCTCCATCCACTTCACTATTGGTCCTATAGACCCATATGCACCTAACAAGTTTACTTCCAAAAGGAAGGGGAACCATATCCCAAGTTTGGTTCTCGAGGAGGGAATTGTACTCCTCTTGCATGGTGAATTCCCAAAATGGATTTCCAAAAGCCTTGCCATAAGACTATGGATCTAAAGATTGAACCAAGAAAATATTTATGAGTGGAAATATTTCAGTGGAAGTGAGTGAAAGAGGCGTCTCCTCGAAATCGGATCGAGTCCTCCTAGTATCCGCTAGATGACCAACAAGATCCCCTGCATCCTTAAGAGTAGTGTGGGCCCACTTGAGCCTCTGCTCTGGCTTTGCATTTCATATGGATGCACTAACTCTACATTTGACTATACTAACTCTATATTTGGATCATTTGAATCATAAATCTCATCTAAAGAAGAGTCGACATGTGCATGATCATCATCTCTGACAGGTGGAAGAGCAAAGGTGTCTACATGCGGTTGTTGAGGTACATGCAAGAAACTTTCCTCAAATTGGACACTATGCTCAATGATAACTCGGTTCGAGGAAATATCAATAAGTCTGTATTCATTCACACCATCGGGGTATCCAACAAATATACACTCTATTCTCTATGAATCAAGTTCCTTCCTCTTTTCAAAGCGAATTTGGGCCAATGCACGTGAACTGAAAATATGAAAGTGGGTCACTTCTGGTTTGAGGTCGCTCCAAGCCTCATAGGAGGTCTTGTCCTTGACAGAACTATGGGGAGATATGTTTTGGATGTAGGTTGCATAATTAAGTTCTTCAGCCCATAATCTCTGTGGAAGTGACTTTGCATGTAGCATGCAAGAGGCCATCTCTTTTAGAGATATGTTTTTCAGCTCAAAAACTCTATTTTGTTGTGGAGTATAGGGAACCATGTGCTCAACTGAATACCTGCCTCATGAAAAATATTTTGGATCTCATGGTTGACATACTCTCCCCCATTATCAGTTCATAGGATTTTGATTTTCTTTCCTGACTTTGTCTCAACAAAGGCTTTTAAATATTGAGGTGTTGAAAAACCTCGGATTTTTTCCTGAGAAAGAAAATCCATGTGAAGCATGAGAAATCATCAACAAAAATGAACACATGCCTTGATTTGTTGATTGATGGATTCAAAAAAGGGCCCATAAGGTCATTTTGGATCAGATATAAAGGAGAGGAAGCTCTCTGAGTCTTTCCTTTGTCGAATTTCTCTTGAGGGTGTTTTCCAAGAACACATCCTTCACAAATTCATTTAGAGAAATGGATGTCTGGTAAACCATCAACCAATCCTTGCTTTCTAAGATGTTTCATATATCTGAAATTTAAATGTCCGAACATTTCGTGCCATATACGATTGCTTTCATCAACATGGGTAAGTAGTAAAGAAGAATCTGGTTCAATAAATTCAGAAAATGTGTAAAGCCTAGATTGATGATTTACCTCACCGGTTTTCATGTCATAGATATCCACTGCATTAGGTGTGAATATTAATTTCATTTTGATGTGGTAATTTTTCATCTGATACATGGAGAGAAGATTGACGGAAAGTTTGGGAACATGAAGCACATTCTTGAAGATTCTGTTGGTGATTTCAATCTTTCCTTTGCCAATGACCTCGACTGGAGAGTTGTCCCCCATCAGAATGGAAGGACCTTTGCATGCATCCAATGAAAAATCAAATGATTTTGTGGCAACCATGTGGTGTGATTCTCCTGAATCTATGATCCAAGCATCGGGAGAGGAGTTGATGGAAATCAAGGCATGGCTAGAAATTCCTTTCTTGGGATTCTGATATTCTGGCTTCTTCTTCTTGGCACCCTCAAGGATGTGATCTCCAAGGTTGTTTTGATGAAGTATTTGAGTCATTAGATCTATATTTTTATGCATACATGTGGATTTTGGATGGAATCCTTTATGGCAGTATGTTCATTTCTCCCCTTTTCTTCCCTTTCCACCTTTGGATCCAGAGGCATCGTTGAAGGGTTTTGAGTACCCTTCCTTCTTTGGACTTGCATGAGATTTCATTTTGTCTTTATATTTATATTTCTGATATTGATTATCGCTTCCATATTGCACAGTAAGTTCATGTACCTTTGGGCCTTTGATTTTTCCCATGTTGATGAGCTCGGTCTACTCTTGTGTCATAGATTTGATAAATTCCTCAAGAGAAGACATCTTCCAGGTGGCTCCAGAGGTGAATCTAACTGAGTGGAATGTGGATACAAACACTGAGAATTCAGGACCAATCTTGGAGAGAATGGTGAGAACCATAAGTTTATCCTCCTTAGATTTATCAACCCCATAAGCTTTGAGTTGCGACAATAAATCCTTATATTTGATAAATAAATCTTGGAGATTGTAGAATATTTTTGGATCCAATGTGAGCAATTCCACCTCGAGCATGTGTCCCCTCATATCATCTTGTTTTCAAAATATCCCTTCCATTGTGGTCCATGCTTCATTGGGTTTTTTACAGAAAGATATGTGAAAGAGGAGATCGGGACAAATGAGACTGCAAATTATTCTGAATGCTTCATCCATTCAATCTAGATACTTAGATTTTTCTATGTCTATTGGCATAGGGGCAGACCCGAGGTTCAACGCTACAACAACGCACCAACAAAACCCTAACTATCGGCCCTTTAGGCAACACCTATGAAGCAGATGAAGTCTCACCTGAGGTAGAGGCAGGGGTGGTTGCAGGACTCAGATGTCTGCAACCTTATTTGGGACACAAATCTGTGATTGTAACACCTTAACAGAGCACTTAGCAGTTATAACTCATCAATATTCAATTTTAGTCTACAGTGCAGCTAAACCCTAATAAATAATCAACACAGTTTTCACACAATTCCAATAGATCCAAGCACTAAGCATACTAACATAGATCAGATCTAACATTCATTTACATTATCCATCACTAAGCTACCATATTAGATTCATATATCATCTAACAGTGCACTAAGCATTGAATCACATAAACAAGAAAGAAACCATAAAGCACAAAGCATTCACAACACAGGATATACGTGGTTCACCCCCACCCTGGGGCTACGTCCACCAACTCTTTGTCTTCTTTATTAGTTTCTCACAATCTTCTACATGCACAGAGCCACAAAACCCTAATCCACATAGGATAGTAAATCTGCACGCACTCCGCTGGATCCTCCTTCCCCGAGTAGATCTAGGCACAAAGCCTTACACAACCTTTTACAGTCACTTTCACTTAGCCTTGCAAGTCTCACACAACATGCATAAAGCACTTACAACCATTACTTGCACTTAGCACCACATACTTGCTTATTTCTACTTACATCGCCTAGCATCTATTTATACATTACAAAAAAAGGCCTAAGCATGGGTAAACCCATGGGCATACATCCCCATACCCGTTACATAATCCCAAAACCCAAAAATTCCTAGAAATGGGTCAAGATCCCACGATCTCTGCTTCTCCTTACGCTTCGCCTTCACTATCCTGTCGAAGTCCCAAAAGTAGGTCAAACATGACCAAGGGTTCTCAAAACTTGGTCAAGGGCCAACAAGCCCCCAACACTCACATGTGACTCATCTCGAGTCACTCTAATTTGGGTAGCTCTCTCTGATTTGGGTAGCTCTACCTCAAAAGCCTTAAGCTTGGCTCGAGCTGCTTTGACATGTTTTTATGCCACAACCTCATGTTCAGCGAACTCTTGGATGACTGCTTCATTGATAGGTCCTTCTAAGCATTGTTCAACTACAGTGACGACTTGCTCCAGTTATGCTCCTCGGCCTCCGATCTCTACGAACAGTTGGCAAGCCTTATCCTATATAGGTTGGAGCCTTTGAGTCACCTCCATGACTCTGCTCTGGATGGTGTGGACCTGCTATTGTGAAGTGTGTTGCTCTTGGGATCGCTTCATCCTCTCAACAATTGATAGGGGCTTGATTTGCGCATGTATTTGTTTTGCTTGCTACTTCACCTTCTGTAGATGTGACTCCAGTGTCTTCAATTCAGGGTCCTCAGCGAGTCTCTCATAAGTCTGGGCATTGAGATCACTTAATTGTTTACATTCTATGGTGAGGGCCTTAATTCTTTCAATTGTGCTTTGGAAAGTTTCTTCTCTTTGATCTCGCACATCTTGTGGAGTGCTTGGCACTATTTGTAGCTCTAGGTATGTTATTCTTTGTTGTAGCTGTTGGATAGCTTCCGCGAGTTGTGCTACTTGATGCTTTACTGGTTCTTCCTCCTTCTATTCCAAGCCCGTCACATAATGAAGTGATCTGTTGACTGCTTCTTTTACTCCTACCTACTCTGGGAGCAAATTTTATTTATCCTATTGGATTTGCGCTTTTTCTTCTTCAAACTTAGCTTGGAGGGTAGCCTTGTACTGCGCAACCTAGTGTTTCTCTATGAACACTTTTTGTACTTGTTTTAGGGCCTTTGTGGCCTGTTCAGTTTCTTCCTATGCACGATGAAGGTGAGCTTTGGTCGCATCCGCTAGTCTGCTGAGTTGGGTAGGCTCATCTCCCAACTCAAGTGTTTCTGATGGTACGGGTGCAATGGATACTACGCGGCTGGACTGAAGGGCTTGTTATACCCCTCTGAGTTCAACCTCTACTATGTCATACATCTCCTCCTGCTTGGCTTCATGTTTCTACAAGATTTCCTATGAGGCATTGTTCACAGCTGCGATGATGAAGTCAAAGTCATCGATAGTGAGGATGTTTTGCATCTTAGTCATGGTGGCTATGGATTTCTTCCGGGAAGTGGATTTCATGGGAGAAACCTTCCTTTTCTTCAAGAGATCGACCTCATCAATAAGATCTCTAGGAAATGTTACTTTGCCTTGCTTGTGTTGGTCTTCTTTGTCATTTGTCTCTTCTACTTCATCATCACACCCTTGGCTAGGTGATACTAACGTAGTATTTTCCAACGCGTTGCTCAATTCTTGGACTTCTTCGGTCTTCTTCCTTCTGCTAGTTCTAGGTGTGTCATGTTCTTTGTGAGCGGCCTCTGAGTTGTCAAGTTCGAGATCAGACATCTCTACAGGGTCAGCAGGGAGAAGGAGGTCTGCTAACCATTCCTTAGTTATTTCCTCGAGGTCTTCCTCTGTGAGCTTGTAGTATGACTATAGCTCCTCTTTGTGCTCATCTTCTCGTGCAGTGATATAGATGAAGTGTCGATCTATGCGGAACTTCATGAGGGGTTGGAACTGTTGCAGGGAGTTTGGCGTCATGCGAGGTTCAGCTTCTATAGCCCTCTTTAGTTGGAGATAATATGTATGAAATACCGCGTTCAACTACCACTGTTTACCCATATCGCTCGAGTACCAGAGCATGGTGAACTTCGTAGCAAGCGGCTCGAACAGCTCAATGTCCGAGAAGGTCACACCTTCTGGCATCTCCCAAGCAGTAAACGCAATGAGGATCAGGAGCCAGCTAAAGTGGAACTCGTAGCCCTGATCCTGAGCTTCACAGTAGTCTAATTCTAGTTGGCTAACTAGGTACTTCACCCAGTTCATCTGTAGGCCTTCCATGCATTTCACGGTAAGGTCAACGACAAACCCTATCACCTGCATGGGTCTGTTCTTTCTTACTAGCTTTCCTACAATTAATTGGCATGTTAGGTGCACTGTGCCATTATGTATGGAAGTTACCTTGTAGCCTCGCATCCCCTTCTCAACCTTTCCATATGTATCTTTGATCTTCTATGCTAATGTGCGATCTACAGCCTTCCCTGGATAGAATTCCTATGGGTCGGGTCCTTGCATGCTCAATTCGATGATCCTATGGATCAGCATCGGATCAACTATGATACGTCGGTCTAGCCATAGACAACCACCGTGGAAGCATGACAGCAAGAGATTAACACACGTGTTAAAATCCTGGTGCCTTCCAAAGTGTGGGATCTTCATTACATTCAAGAGGTGTATTGCGCGAGGTCCATAGTCCACTACTGGGGGATTATTTTCGAGTTCTTCCCCTTCGTCTTGGTCAAATACTTGTAAGGAGAAAGAATTCTATAATTCTTGTGGTCCCCTAGGTTGAAGTCATTGAAATTCAATGTCACGATCTTATCTTGCTACGTCCTGACTGTATGTATCCCCTTCAGGAGGTACGCGGTAACCATGGTGTAATCAAAGTCCCTCAGGACACTGTCATGACTCACCACGTCGGCCAGAGGCGGGATGTAGTCGGGTAATATGGTTGGGATTATCTTTGTGTTTGCTAGGTCATCTTTGTGCTTGGTTCTCTTCTCTATTGCCAGTTGGGATGGTCTAGATCCACGAGTAGTCGACAAAGAGGCTTGCACTCCTCTCGTTGATGATGCTTGTACACCCACAAACATTACCCTTTCAGGCATTACTCTTTCAGTCATGAGGTCGATGAGTACCTCCTTCACAAAATCTTTGACTGCACTAAGTTCTTCGGACATACACGCTTGTGGTTGAATATCTCGGGTTTGAAGAGAAACTACTCAATGCAACAAGATGGATGGTGATAGCTTGATGATCACTCTATGAAATCAACTAGTCTACAGGCTCAGATAATCATGGTTGGAAAAAGTGTTCTCAGTGCAAGGCTTGACGGAATAATTAAACAACTAGGTAACAAGTCTCTCCAACAGGCGAGAATCCTTCATTAATGCAGTTATGTCCATTATGGCGCGGTCCCAACGGTCTGATGGTGAGCTTTCTAACCATAAATTTCGTTCTAACCATTCAGGGTGTCGGTCTAATAGTTATACTATTTCCAACGGCTATATTGCTTCTCCATGGCGAAGTGCCATGTTGTGTTGTACTGATATCCTAGCGAAGTTCAAATTCTATAATCCTTCCTTCTACGAAGTTCCCTCCGGAACCTTCTGGAACTTTTCGAACTTTTCTCTTTTCTTACTGAGATTTCTAACCTTTTTCCCAGTGATCCTCATCTCGGTATTCTGATTCTTTTCTTATTTTGGCATAGCAACTTCGCGCTGTTGAGATTCTTTCATAGTATTCAAGGGCAATACTTCTTCTCCATCTGGGGTAGGTACTCTATTCGTCTGTGAATCTTCTAGTGTTATTTCAACTTCGCAATTCAAGTCTCTGGTTCTAAGTGGCTTCGATTTGTTTTCCTATTATTCAATCAAGTGTGTTATCCTCCTAATCATGAAATCTCTTAGGTATTGATTTTTCTATTCGAGTTCTTCTTCTTGTTTCCTTCGGATCTGATCCTTCTTGATCCAAGTTTTTCCTAGTAATATAGAAAATGGGGCATTGTTCTCAATAAATTTAACAATCTCAAAATCTTCCTCTGTCGAAGTTCCATGATCACTCATAGATGTCTGGTGAGTCTTCCACATAGGGTTATAACCTTTCCTATAAATAATCCTATTCCTCCCAATGAAGGAATCATAACAGGCTTTCCTAAAGTTTCCCAAGTTCTTTATGTCATGATATTCACCTGTGTTTCTTCATCCAGAACACAGTCAATGTCGAAGTATCCTATTCTTGCTTCTATGTATTATTTTTCTTTGAAGATCTCTGATAAGATGATATTTCGGTGATCATTTAGGGTTTATTTCATTTGTAGCAATACATCCTCTAATTCTTTATGGGGTTCTTCCATGGTCTCAGTGTATTGACCTTCCTTAGGGTCTTCTTGTCTCATATTCATTCTCTCAAGCTTAGCAATCAATCTAGGGCAATCCAAAACTTCATGATCCATAGATTTACAACAAAGACAACTAGGTCTTCTATCATGACATTCCTTAGCCAGATGTCCCGGTCTTCTGCAACTATAGCAAAGGGTTAATCCTCATTTTCTTTTAAATGATCCCCAACCGTTCCTGTACTGCACACTAGGATCATGGTAGCCAACTTGAAAAAAGTTATGTATAGGATCATGCATCCATTTTTTAGTCCAAACATTCTTTCTATGCATAGGTATAACATATCTTTCACTATTTTTGTCAGATCTATTGATATCAAACATTCTTTCATCTAGTTGTGCCCTACTTTTCAAGCTAGGACAACATTTATCAAACATACCTAGATCCATACTTTAGAAACAAAAATTTTCACTTATATTACCTCTAACAAAGCACAAAGCTTATAGATCTTACCTCTTTAATAAAAAATTCTCACTTTTACCTTTATCAAAGCACAACGCTTTCAGATCTTACCTCTTTTCTTCAAATTTGACCCTTCTTCTTGGCATAGAGCTTCACGGGTCAAGTAGTACTGCATACTAGGGAAACAAATCTATGCATGGAGCTTTTCTCTTTTTTAGTTCCCAGCAATCAAGTCTAATCTTTGCACAAATATTTTACTTCCTTAGTTCCCTACAATTACATTTTTAGGTCCCAACAATAGAACCATTTGTTGGCACAGGGGCAAACCTGGGGTTCAACACCACAACAATGCACCAACAAAACTCTAACTATCGACCCTTTCGGCAACACCTGCGAAGCATATGAAGTTTCACCCGAGGTAGAGGCAGGGGTGGTTGCAGGACTCAAATGTCTGCAACCTTAGCTGGGACACAAATCTGTGATTGTAACACCTTAACAGAGCAGTTATAACTCATCAATATTCAGTTTTAGTCTACAGCGCAACTAAACCCTAATAAATAATCAGCACAGTTTTCACACAGTTCCAATAGATCCAAGCACTAAGCATACTAACATAGATCAAATCTAGCATTCATTTACATTATCCATCACTAAGCTACCATATTAGATTCATCTATCATCTAACAATGCATTAAGCATTAAATCACATAAACAAGAAAGAAACAATAAAGCACAAAGCATTCACAACACAGGATATACGTGGTTCACCCCCACCCTGGGGCTACGTCCACCAACTCTTTGTCTTCAAGCTCTCACAATCATCTACATGCACAGAGCCACAAAACCCTACTCCGCATAGGACATGATATATGCATGCACTCTGTCAAATCCTCCTTACCCAAGTAGATCTAGGCACAGAGCATTACACATCCTTTTATATTCACTTGTACTTATCCTTGCAAGTCTCACACAGCATGCACAAAGCACTTACAGCCATTACTTGTACTTAGCACCACATACTTGCCTCTTTCTACTTACATCGTCTAACATCTATTTATACATTACAAAAAGGGGCCTAAGCATGGGTAAACCCATGGGCAGACATCCCCATACCTGTTACATAATCCCAAAACCCAAAAATCCCTAAAAAGGGGCTAAGATCCCGCGATCTCCGCTTCGCCTTTGACAGCCTGTCGAAGTCCCAAAAGTAGGTCAAACATGACCAAGGGTTCTCAAAAATTGGTCAAGGGCCAACAATGTCTGATGTTGGTTTTGTCTCTATTTTCATGTTTAACCTGTAAAATCCTCTACTTCGAAGATGTATGATCATCTTCTCCTTCCATGGAAATTAATTGTAAGGTGTAAGAATGAATTCTTTTGAAACTTCCATTTTTTCATTGTCTTCAATATTTTGTACTTGCAAAAATAATTTGGTGTGGATTTTCCCTAGAATTTCGTCGGCTCATAAACCATTTAAATGTGTTGAACCTACACATAATAGATCTATCTAGGAATTTACATACACAGTTGCAGAGAAAATAGAAGAAAAGACAAGTAGGAGAGAAAGAATGGAAGAATTCTCATTAACCAAATGAATGAAAAGATAATTTACACATGATATACTCTGTATAACTCAACCAATGTGCACTGGAGGAAAAGCTAATGTGCCATATTGGTCGTCTAGAGTGATATGGACACACATCGGCAATTACGGGAGTAAACATCCACCTAGTCTAGTCTCTCAGGTTGTTACGAGAGTGAACTGCCACCTAGTTGAGTTAATTAGTCTTGAGTTAATTGACTAAAACAGAGTGAAGTGAGGAGGACATCAGGGAATCATGGGTAATGCACTAGTTTGGTGATGATCCCAAGGACAATTTTCATTAGCTAGTGATGATCCTAATGATGCATGGTGATAATCCCAATGTAGCATCTAGACTCCACTCATTTGATCAAATTGAAGTGAAAATTGAAGAGAATATTATCCCTAGAAGGATATTCTTCCTAAAATATATGAGACTGAATAATGACTAATAAATATAGGAAAAAGAAATCCTAGGTGTGTGTGAAGTAACTCCAACAATTCTAACATACCCACTTTGTTTCTATTCCCATTAAAATTGAGTGCAAATTCTCTACCCACCTCTGGATGCCCTCTCTGCATCTTTTGACAGAAATTAATTTAACCTACCCTCTGAAAGGATTCCCTGATCAAAGGTTCAAAGTCAAGGAGCTACATATCATAGGGCTCTGTCCTTACAATCTCCCATCCCTTGTGAATCTTCTTTTGTTGTTCACTATCCATAACTGCTACTAGAAGAAATCTTTTTTGTAAGTTTTAATGACATCTAGATCTGTGAAAACATGGAATACAGGAATTTAGGGTTTTGATGAAAAAAATGTTTTCAATAGGCTGACCTTGTACAGAGATTCATACACCTTACTATATACACATTTAGGAATGATGTAGTTCATTCTTCAAACAAGAGTAATAAGTAAAAGCAATTGAGAGTTATCATAAAAGGGAGACAAAAGATAAATCTATGCTAAAACAGGTCTTTCATTAGCATAAAAATTGGTTAGCAACATTAATAGCATGTGCAAATTTAAGCCTGCTTCAGTAGATGATAAACCACACATTTCAAATTGGATAGCGGTAAAATACACTTGTTTAAGGATGAATTTAAAAGGATGCAAAAGATGAAATTTTTAGCAATCTTGGAACAAAGGGTTCACAGCACCCTATTGGCAACGCCTATTTCACGATGCCAGAGTAACCAGTTTGCAACACTGTGGGTAAATTCACTGAGACAAGTGGTTTATTAGTAGTGGGAAATATGGATGAGGTCAAAAGGAATCTAGTACTATTGGGAAAGGTTTAAAACACAATGGAGGTGAGTTTGAATTCTGTTAGCAAAAGAATTGGATAGTTCGCAGCACCGATGGATAAACTAGCAAAAACCCTTCTCTCAACCTTTAAACAACATGGAAACCCTCAAGGAGTACCTGGTATACCTAGGCTTGATGTTGATGTCTGTGAATTTGAATATATATGTTTGCAAGCTATCCAACCTCCAACTCTCCTCTTCATCCAATTCGCAGTGCTAGGTTCGTAGCGATTGTCTACTAGTTTGCAGCACCAAATTCAAACATGAATTTCACACTTCAAGGAAACGGTTAGGAGATCTGTGACATAATCCCTAAAAATTTGGTTAAAATATGGTGTTGAAAATAATGAAATATCCTTTGACATGATCCTTAACTACAATTATAACAATTGAATGCGTGATATACTTATGAGTACGCTACAAACTCTCCTAGTGAGTTGGCAACACATACACTTGACTTTGACTTGACATTTAAATGGATAGATGGTGACAAGGAAAAACTTGTGTACAACTAGGAGGTGTAACATTTCAAGGTAATGATGTAAGGTGTGACTCATAGGGACTTTATTTACCTTATCATGATGTCTAATTAAATGACCTCAAGACTCTTAAACCAAGGTTGAACCAAACTTTAGCTTATTCAAAATCAAACTTTGAGTTGTGACCATAACAAGAAGACATAAAAAACCTATGACTTATGTAACCTATGACTCAAAAAAAAAAAACTAAAATGATTTTTTAACCCCTACAATTTTATGTTTTAACATTTGGCTCCACAAGGTATGGCATGCTCCTTGTGAGCTACAAAGAACATGTAGTTCTAGTGCCTTATACATGGGCTAAGATTCATTATCGAAAGCAAATAAAACTAACTAAAGATTAATATTTACAATGAAAGGAAGCCACTCATGGCTTTAGGAAAAGTATTTCTTTAGAAAATACCCATTGACTGGGCCACTAGAAAATCTAGTATCTTCCAAGCTCTACAATTTAAAAGTGTTATTTTGCAATAAATCTTGAAAGGACCAATCCACAAGGATTTGAATTTACCATGTTTACCCTTATCTTTCTTTTGTTCATCCCATTTGAGCACCAGACCTCCCAGCTGGAAATCTTCCTTCTTTACCTTCTTGTCAAAAGCTTCTTTTATTTTCTATTGATGGCTTTGTGATTTATCAAAGAGATACTCCCTGGTTTTTTATACTTCCACTAGCTGATGCATTCTCCTAATCATGTCATCTGGTTCTCCTTGTTGGTCTTGAAGAAAATTTTCCACAAGTAAGGCTAGTTGAGTAGGAAAAACAACTTTAGTTCCATAGACTAGCTGAAAAGGAGTAGAGCCAATTGATCTCTTGGTAGTTACTCTATCATTTTGAATCCCATGAATTTTTGTTATCCTCCAACAGATTTCCGATGATCTTTACTAGGATTTTGTTGGAGGATTCTACTAAGCCATTATCTTGAGGGTAGTATGGGGTAGAGTGAATAATCTTAATCCTGAACTATTCAAAAAATTTCACCAGAGGCTCATCTTTAAAAGCTGCAACATTATGAGTAAAAATCTTGTTAGGACAACCAAACCTTGACAAAATGTCTTATAGGAAGCCAATGACTACTTTATGTGTTGCATTTCTTGTAGGAATGGCTTCTATCCACTTGGTGAAATAATCAGTAGCAGTCAGAATCCAACGATGTTGACCACTTGAAGTTGGATGGATTTATCCAATGAATTCTAATCCCCATTGGTGGAAAGGACCTATACCACTATGAGCTTCAGAGGTAAAGATTGTAGTTGCTTCTTGCCTGAGAATTTATGACATTTATCACAAGTTATGATCTTTTCACACACATCAATAAATAAACGAGGCCAAAAGTACCCAACTCTAAGAATTGTGTATGTTGTAGTCCTCCAAAAATGATGGCCTCCACATAGGCTATCATGAAAATCAATCATGGTTTGTTTTTCCTCTTCTGGATCCAAGCATCTTAAAAGAACCCCCACGAGATCTTTCCAATATAGAACATGATCAACAATGCAATACCTGGTTGCTTTAAGCTTTAAATCCCTCACTTTAGTCTTTTCAATTCTAGTAGGAGGCTGCAATGTTTGCAAGAAATGGATGAGGTCTTTGTACCAACTACACTCTGTCAACCTTGGGCTAATATCTGAGCTACTCCTAGGAATATTAGTTTGTTTATTTTTAGAATTAGCATTCATGAAATTAACCCCAAGTGCCTTACAATCTGATTCAACTAATAATATTTTTATGCATGTAGTATTGCAGAACTAGGTCCCTTTGCACTCATTGTAATACTTTGCCTTCTTCAAAACTACCTTTCATGTAATTTTACTAACATATTTATTGTGCAGGTGCGAGAAGGGAAAATATTGTATATGAATAGCAAGTTGTAGTATCATGAAGGAACAACATATCAAAGCTTAAATCATATCAATGACAACCATATTCTCACCAACCATGTAAACCTTTGTAGTACATCATCATAACATTGAAATGAACAACTCTTATCTTCAAAAGTTTAGGGGGGTCCCACCTACTAGCATTATTTAGTCTTATATAATAATAAGATTTAGCAACACTTTGCGGGAAAAATTATGTTGGTGTTTCAAATCATCAACACTTGGATTTGAAGGCAGTCATCCACACATCGAATGGTTTGATTGGTACCTGGTGATACCTGGACTTCAAGTCGATCTTGCTGAAATATTTTGCCTGTTTGAGTTGGTCCAGAAGGTCATCAATCTACGGGATCGAGTACCTATTCCGAACATTTATCTTGTTTAGTGCTCGATAGTCAATACAGAGTTTCCAAGTCTCATCCTTCTTCTGTGCAAACATGATTAGGCTCCCACAGGGTGATGAACTTGGTTGGATGTGACCTTTCTGCAGCATCTCCTGAATTTGCCTCTTGATTTCATCGTTCTCCAGAACAGAGCACCAATAGATCGGTCCATTGGGCAGCGACACACCTAGGGTCAGATCAATGGGGTGCTTGACCTGACAGTGTAGAGGCACCCCTGTGGGTGAGGTGAAGATGTCATGGTACTCCTCCATGACCTTGTCCATTTTTTGTTTGTCATGTAGAGGAGCCCTGTCTGGAGGTCATGGCCACAGTAGTCTTATTGCCCTAAGGGTGGATCATTAGGAAAAAAAAATTCTCAATTTTGGAAATGAGTTTACTGCATTGTTTTGTAGGAACCAAAGATATAGCGACAGGTGGTGGTACCTCTAGTATCCTGTACAACTTATTTCCCAAGGTAACAATAATAGTGCGAGGCTAGGACTCATACACAACATGTCACTTCCACAAGTATGGTTGGCCTAATAATACATCACAAACATCAAGAGGATCAATGTCACATAATACCTCATTGGTGAAGGGTTTGATGATGTAGGGAATGTGACACTGTTGTTTGATGCGGAGATCCCATCCTTGGTGAATCCACCCGATGGTGTATGGTTGTGGGTGTGTTGTGGTCGGCAAGCCTAGTCACTTCACGACCTCTGCTGAAATGAGGTTATTTTGGCTCCCACTGTCGACAATGAACTATAGTGGGGAACCCTTTACCCACATCTGGGAGTGGAAGAGACGCTCATGCTCCTCTAGATCTTCTGATTCTTCCTTTTGGATCTTCGTGATGGAAACAGTGGCGTTGGGATCCACATTGATAATCTGCTTCCCTCTATTATTTCCCTTCTCAAGGTCGATTCAGTGTCGAAGCATGCATCTGATTCAAAATCCCTCATCTCGACAACCAGTGATTGTTTGTCTGACAATCACTTGTGTTGTGAGTGGAGCTCTTATGGAATTCACACCACTTTCCCGTGTCCTTCTTCGGCTTCACGGTGTTGTTATTTTCTTGCGACTTTGGTAAGTTGTCTTGAGCCACCATTCCTTGGATTTGTCCTGTGTTCTGTGGTTTGGGGGCACCTTTCGCTTGCTTTTGATTCATAGATCCAAAGTCTCACTTCTTCTGTTTGAATTTATGCTCAATCTTGGGAGCATACCAGTATGTTGTACCAAGCGAGGAGATGTCGAGGAACTCCATTTCCTCCTGAATGTATATATGTAGACAATTGTGGTACTTCAACACTAAATGTTTCTCCAAATTTTTGATACCTAACTTTGTGCGCAGGGTATGGAACATATTCATTGTCTCATACACATCTTGATCCCTTTGCTGCTACAATGTAGTCCATTGTATGTATTTGTCCTCATAGCTCCCCACGGGATAATATTGTTCCTTGATGGCATCTCGGAAATAATTCCAAGTGGGTATGATCGAGAACAAAGAGGGTTCCTTCTTGTCCTTTTTCTCACAGTAGGTTTCCCATCAGTCCTTGACATGGGGGGCAGCTTTGAGCAGTGAAAAAATAATCTTCTCCCAGTCGAAAAAGTCATGAACCGAGAAATATCCTTCTAATAGATTCAACCATCTATCTATGGCGTCTGCATCTATTTGGCCATCAAATAGAGGAATGTCAAAGTTTACTTGTACCTTAAAAGGGGTTGCACCTCCAGAGTGGTTGTTGGATGCAGATGCGCCGCCAATGGGCAATCATTGAAGGATCTGGGTGAACTTATCAATTATCGTGTTCCTTTGTTTTTCAAGGGCCTCCTTGAGAAATATTTTGATAGGATCTCCTCCTCCCTCGTATTTCTTTTTGTCCCCCATGGGTGACGCTTGAGGTTTGTGAGGCTGATCTTACAAAGGTTCAACCAAATCGATCCCTAACTCCTTATACCTCGGCCTCTTTGGGGACATGTAAAGTGTTGGGTCCTTCATTTTTTGGGATAAGGAATCGAGAAAGTTTTGACTGAGTACGAGTTGTGCAAACTTCAGAAGAGGCTGGACCACAAAGAAAGAAAGAGCAACAAAAATCAGTTGTGAAAGACAGCACAATGCCAGCTAAGAAAAAACGGTTGCAACAGAACAAGAAAGTGTGCAAGCTGAGACAGAAGATGCAACCTAACTTATATAAAGGGTTGAACATGATTGTAAAAGGGTTGTTGGGTTATTTTTGTTTTTGTTGCTATGTTTTTGGTTAGCTATTTATTCAGTTGAATTGTGATCAACTTCAGTCTGATCTTCCCCTCTCTACGAGGTTGTCGTCAGTCAAGTCAAGTAAGGTTCTGAGTCTGTAATGTAATCGGTGCAACCTTTGAGAGTCAGATCTTTGCAACGTGAGTCCAGAGCCAAGATTCTGTAACAGAGCACTATTGTGCATTTTTGAGTTTGTAACTGAAGAAAGATTCTGAAGATAATTTGAAGAAGGACCTAAATTTTCAAAATATGATGTGTCTCTGTGTGTTTACTTATGCATTACAATAATTTTTATGGTTTATGGGTTACACATGATGATTTTGTGTCTAAATGCTTATTCACAACATAAGTAGGTTCAATTCTTACATACATGAGTTTAGATCTGTTTGATAGGTAGGTGTCTTGCGCAAGATCAAGATGAGTCTTGAAGGTTTTATGAATCCTCCTAAGTCTTTATTTACCCTTCCCTATCTATTTTTTTCAGAAGCACTTTGGGTGAGACTTCTTCTCTTTGAAGGAGATGAAAATGCCAGCGCTCTAGACTACTCGATACTTTTTGTTGGTAACCTGAGAAGGACCCTGGTCTGATCAAACTTGCACTAACAAAATGGTTCTATTGTTGGGACCTACATTAAAGGGAACCTGTAGGGAGGATGATTCTGTGGATTCATAGATCTAGTATTGACCAACAATGGGAAAGAAACTATGACACCTTCATATGGAAAGAAGCGAAATTGAGGGGAAAATTGGTGGAAGATACTCATGAAGCAGTCTTTTACTCAGAAAAATTGAGCTACCAGTGTGAGATTTTTTGGGTTAAGTTTCTGGAAGAAATTTTCCATCGGATAAAGAGGCTCCAAGAAGCTCCAAAGTTCCAAGAAAAAGTCAACAGGATCTGTATTTGGGACATAGAAAATATTGCATCACTTCATTGGCTAGATTGTCCAGTCACACGAGCGATTGATTTTTGGGTCCAATACCATGTTAGAAGGATATATTATCGATTTTATAGCTGAGAACCACCAATATTTTTTGTGCGCAAAGGAAATTTTCAAGAAAGACACAAGGGGAAGACTGCTGAGAGAAATCCCCCTGTGGATTAAAATCTTCTTGATGGAAGAGGTGATGATGACTATGGCCCCGACTGAGATGGCAGCGTAAACACCCTCGCTTTGGGTAGGGAGAGGCTGGGGTAGAGTCATGGCCTGAGAGAGGGGAAGGGTTCTTTGAAAAATGGGGGGGAAACAAAAAGAAATGGATTCAAGAAACGAGCGAGCCATGAATAGAGCCGCCATAGTTGAGAAGTGGCGGCACGACAAGTTCAAGAAAACAGCAAGACAATCTGAGAAGTTGAGGAATAAGTCGCATCAGGAGAGGTAGAGGAAAGATAGATGGAAGAGTTGTGGAAGATGAGAAGATAGGAAAGACTGGCCAGTCAAAGATTGAGTGAGAGAGAAGCATAGAGAGAAAGGATCCCCCAGGAAGTTGGACAAGAAGGAGAAGGTGTAGACATAAGAGAGGGAGAAGCCAGCATGAATATTAAAGAAGAAAGAGAATATTCAACCTCGATAATAGGAGAGATTAGGAATCCGACCAAAGAGATCATTCCAGTGGAAGAAAATGAGACCCCCCAGATCAAAGAAAACTGCCCCGAAGCTAGTGGCGCTAGCCCTGAATCGCCCATACCCCAAGTGTATTTTATATAGTGGTAAGTTCGATACTACCTTCTCATGCTAGTTTTGTTCCAGTACAATTAGTTAGTCAGTCACAACTAGGAAGTGTGAGTACAAGGAGGATATTGAGATCCCCTGGTAGATCGCAAGCAGGACCGTTAGGTTTTATTTTGATAAGAACAACAAGATCATCAATGGCTGGCCATGCGGGAGGTTCGATTGCCCGATACCCAGAATTTCAGGGTAAGGGAGACGAAGATGTTGAGCATCACTAGTTCTTGTGCGAAACAATCTAGATATCCAGAAGGACTCTGGATGTGAGTAAGTTGGTCGAGTTCCAGACCACCTTTAGAGTTCGCGCTCTCAAGTGGTACATGAAGATCATTGAGCCAGGAGTTACAGGAATGCAAGGTCAAGGATTCAGTCTTGGCCATGTACAAACAAGGTTCATAGAAGAGTTCAAACTATCTCAATCAGAACAACAAGCTCTGTCTGAGCTGCACGAGATCCAACAATGGGAAGGTGAATCAGCCTGGGAATACAGCCATAATTTTAAATATGCCATAGGGAGGTTAGCACATCCAATCCATGAGGAACATCAAAGGGAATGGTACATTCAAGGATTGCTACCTCTAACCCAGATTCTATTAATGCAACAACAAATAGCCACTCTGACAGACGCCTTGGAACAATCGATGAAGATTGAATCCATGGCAAGGTATCATGGGATCCTGAGAGTGACCAGACCCCCAACAGATGAAAACTTGGCGTAACTACAAGGGAAAATATCGGTGCTTACAGAAAATATTCAAGAGCTGACAATACCTAGACTAGGACGACCGCAAGTCTGGTGCACCGGATGTTATACAGAAGGAGATCTGGTGAAAGAATGTCCACGAATGAGGGGAATGGGACCTCCTGAGAATCCAATGGGACCCCCACCAGGACACATGAGAGGATTTTTGCAAGTGTCTACGAACTTACCATTCCACAACCCTGCCTTGTATCATGCTTTTCCAGGGAGCCAAGCAGCACCAACAACTGAGTATTGTGAAATATGTCGAAACCATGGGCATGGGCCAAGACAGTGCCCCATTATGCAGAAATATTTGACAGTACCAAATACAGTACACTGTGAGTTTTTTGCATCTACCACACATACTACCTATCAATGTAGAGTGTTGGATGCACTTGCGGACAGGTTAGACCAAACAACATTCAGGGTGAATGAAAACCCTCAGGGACCAGGAAGAGGTCAAGGAGGTGGAGTCGGAGGACACTTTAGAGGATGAAGGACTAGGGGAAGAGGGACAAGAAGATGTGTTGGCCCTTGGTTAGGTAAGGAATCAAATATTAAGGAATAAAGGTGAAGTACGAACTGCGCGGAAGGCACATAAACCGAGGAAGGGTCGAAGTGGTTAAAGAAGAAAAAAAGGAGTGAAGTAAAGGAAAATCTAGTCGTTGGAAGAGAAGATCGAGGAAGACAAAGATCGAAGAGGATATGGATCATGGACAACTCAGCAAGAAGAAAAAGACATCAACGAGTGCTTTGGAGCACCTCATGGAAAAGAAGGAAGAACAGGCTAGCGAATAAATAAAAATGTAGGTCAAATGGACCTAGGGTTTTGGATCTAGGGTTTTGACACCTAGACTTTGGTCATGTAATGTATAAATAAAGGTCTAGAAGACCTGGGAGGGTTGGCTCTAGTGGTTCTAGTTTGGATGTTGGTGTTTATTGATTATTGTTGTTGAGAGAAGTATTGAGATTATATTGTAAGATCTCCAGCCGGGTGCGAAGATCGACCTTGTAGCTAGGTGTGCAAGGAGGAAAGGAAGAAGGAGAGAAAGAGATTTGAAGCTAAGTGCACAGATAGAACTATATGTTTCCATATAATATATCAATAAACACAGTTCTGTGGACATATCCCTAGGGATAGGATGAACCACACATATCTTGTTGTTCTTTGTGATTGGAGTTGTGTTATTTCCATCTGATATATTGTTATTGCATTAATGTGTTAGATTAGAGGTATAACTTGTGAAGTAAGCTTAAGAGTGGTAAACAATATCTACATTGTTGTGTGTCATTGTCCTGGATCCACTTTGCATTTCCTCTGGTTGTAGACACATGTGTCCTGTAACCCCCCTATTGCTACTTCGGGTGAGATTGCATATTCTTTGCAGGTGTTGTCAAAAGGGCCAGTATTTATGGTTTGTTGGTGTGTTGTAAGAGTTGAAACCTGGGTCTACCCCTATTCCAACAAATGGTTTTGTTGCCGGGACAGGGATCTGCTTAAGGGAATGTCAAGGTGGTTTCCATTGAAGACAGATATTCATAAGTGGATAGAAGAACAAGAAAAGGACTCCATTGAAGCCTAGAACAAGAATCCTATCATTAGTACAGAAGATTGGTTGGGAAGTTACATCTTTACCGACATACACGAAATTTTCTTTGGAGGGGTTCATAAGGAGTTATACGAGTGGTTAGCCTGATTAGCAGATACCTAGTTTGAGATCAGATCTAGACCACCTGTGGTTTGGACAGTGACGATGATCAAGAAGGTCAAGAGAGTTGATAATGTTGTGTCTAGAGCGATGGATCTCTGGTTTGGTAGCACTATTGGAGGGTACATTATTGAGTTTTCTATTGATAGAGTCGAATCATATAGTCAAGCAGAGAGGTAATTCTTTAAGGGACCTAGAGGAAAGTTTCTACACTTTTTAAAACTGAGGATTAAGATGCTATTGCATGAAAAAGATATCCTAAAGATACAGTGAAGCTAATTTTCAAGAATTCAGATAGTGAAAGTGACACAGAGGTTGGACTCATGCGCAGTGGGAGACCATTCAAAGAGGTTCCTCTTGCAAACCTATTCAATCAAAACTACGGAGACGAGGGTTTCTACAATGGAGAAGAAGCATATCTGACAGACGAAGAGTACTCAGAGTCCACAAGAACATAGGAAGTACACGCTAAAGAACTTCACCAAGGAGAGCTAGAAACTTCAGGAACTGTGCCTACTGTCGAAGTAAATACTATTACTTCTCTTGTTGTTTTAGCAGCATTAAGTAACCAAAGTAGTCAGAGCCAACAGAGTATTGTTACAAGTAGTTTAGCACATACTTAGTAAAGAAACCAAGGAAGATCTATGGCAGATGAAATGAGGTTACCTATCTTTAGGGGAGATGGATATGAAGATCCTGACCAACACTGGTTCTTATGTGAAGCTGTATGGAGCATCAAGCAAGTCACTAACGAAGATGTTAAGAGAACTCAATTTAGTACCACCTTGAGGGACCGTGCACTGAATTGGTACATGAATTTTGTTTCAGAACCTGGACAGGCTAAACCGTTGAAAGACATTAAGACTATGTTGAGTGAAGAATTCAAGAAACCTAAGTCAAAGTCACAATGTATTACAGAGTTGAAGGAAATCAAGCGGAAGGTCACTAAACCTATTTGGGAGTTTGATCAGAGGTTTAAGACTCTGAAAGGTCGATTGAGTTTTTAAATCCAAGATGAAAAGAATAAAGAATGGTTCATCGTTGCTCTCCTACCACACATCAGAGTTCCTCTGATGCAACAAAATGTCACTTCATAGGCTGAAGCATTGGAGATCGCCATGAAACTAAAAGCAGCCCCAGTTGGAGAATCCAGTCCAGGCATGAGTCAGATCTTGAATCACTTAACTAGTTTATCCTTACAGGTCGAAGATATGAAGAAAGATAAAGGAAAATAGAATATATCTGGTGTATCAGATGTAAATCAGAGGGCCATGACAAAGAGCATTGCCCCCTTATTCATGAGTACCTGGCCTCTGGAGCATCTAGTCCTTTGAAATAGGATATTATACCCTAGTGCAAGGTATGTAGAACTAGACATCGCCCTGGTGAATGTTATTACATGAAAAAATATGTCCAGACACCTACCAATCTTTACTGCACATTTTTTAAGTCTGTGGGACATGGTAAGAAGGATTGTAGGGCTTATGATCTTTTACATCAAATATCAAGGGATACATATAGAATTCAAGGGGAAACACAACAAGAAGGAAATAATGCACAGTTAAAATCCCTAAGAAGAGGAAATTTCAACCCTCGTGGTGGATTCGAAGGAAGAGGAAGATAAGGAGGTATGGGTCGAGGTAGAGGTCAGACTATTTGTTATAAATGCACACAGCTAGGTCATTTATCAAGGGATTGTCATAACCCTTGTACTATTTTCAACTGCTATAATTTATTTAATCATGTCATTGAAGATTGTTCGGTATTGTTAGCCAAACTCTAGGAGAGACGAGGAGGAAACCAGCAAGTACAATTAATATCAGCAGAACCTCACGGTGAGGATCCTAGAGTCACTTCTATTACTAGAGGAGGCATTGTTACAGGAGAAGACAGAGTGACCCCAGGAAAGACTGAAGAGGGATCATGAATCACAAGAGCTGCAAAGAAGGAACATTTGTTTGATCCCAGGAGAGAGAGGCATACTTTTGAGGAATCAAGGAAAGAATTTGTAGAAGGACAAGCTTCTTCATTTAAGGCACAACTAGAAGTAAGGGAATGTGAAATGCCACCAACATTTGATCAGTCTGCTATAGCTAGACAAGGAAAAGAGGTAAGCAAGATCATGGACTTTTTATATACATGTATTAATTTGATTAAAGATGAAAAGGCTATACAGGAGCTATAACACCTAGTAAGACAGTATGAAATTGGGAAAATAGATCCTATGTTGAGTAGAATTGTGAATCAAGTATCAAGGAAAATAAGGACAAACAAGGAATTACACCTTAGTGCTCAGATTGGAGACTATGATGTGGAATATGTGGTCCTCGACTTGGGATCAAAAGTAAATGTGATGACGAAGCAAAATTGGGCACTGATGGGAAAACCTAGATAGATTTACTCTTCTATTAGGCTTAGGATGGCTAATCAGTAGGCAATGATCCCCTTTGGAAGACTAGAGCATGTTCATGTAGACATTGATGGGGTAAGGACATTTTCACACTTCGAAGTAATTGAGATTGTTGATGATAGTTGTCCTTATCCTACGTTGTTAGGGATTGATTGGGCTTTCAACAATTTGAATGTTGTGGACCTAAAGAAGAGAAGAATGACATTTGAGGGTAATAGCCTTAAATTCATCACACCTCTGAACCTAGATGAAGTCGTCAATATACAAAACCTATCATGGAAGAAGACCGTGCATATGATCTAGAGAACATCTACAAGCTAACACCAAGACAACAGGATTACATTAATCCTACAATGGATGGAAATATCAGTTGGTGAAGTGAAAGAGCTTTCTCATCAGATTCAGAAGAGGCATTGGAAAATTGGTAGAACAGAATGTATGAAGTCTCCACACAACGATGTGCCATATCGACCAGAGAAGTTCACTGGATTGGCACCGAAGTAAGTAATATTCCAACATTTGATGGCTTGAATCATTTAGAGAAATTTCTAGCTGAATTTGATAAAATTGTACCAGTAGAACAAAGGATGTTGGCACTGGATGAAGCTTTGAAAGCCACACCAAATAGATGGTGGGGAGGACACAAGAAGAACATCACATAATGGGTACAATATCACACCTTATTGACAGCATGCTTTTCAAACCAAGCAGAAGGATGTGAAGTTCGGTACACAGATCAGATTTGTCATAAGGACCACATACGAAGTTGTAAGAAGTCTTGGAGCAACATTCCTAAAGAATAGTGGGTGCATAAGTTCATTAACACTTTGGATACTACACCTATCAATTGGTATCTTCAAGAAGAACATCACCTCATCACTACATATTGGTATGGTATGACTCAGAACTTTATAGGTACATTTTTATTTGAAGGTCAGTATCTTGCAATAGATCAGGCTTTACAAATTGTGAGGCAAAAGGTCTTTGAAGAGACACCTAACCTCCCTTTTTCCAAAGAAGAAGATGAATGGACTATGCCTCTTCAACAGTTATAGGATTTCTACAATATCAATGTTGATGAGGATGATGACCCTAGAGATGTAAACATTGCAGAAACTGAAGGACACAGAGACATAGAGGGACCAGGGATTAAATTACCCTTTGTTGGACAGCCCATTAAAATTAAGAAGGTTAATATTGGAACAGAGCAAACACCTAAGCTACCAAATGTGGGAGACTATTGGGATGATGTTACTATTAGCAAGATCACGGAGCTATTACATGAATATCAGGACTTGTTTCCAACCAAGTTCATAGATATGAAGGGCATTAAAGGGCCCGTGGGAGAAATGAATATCCCCTTGAGAGAAGATGCAATACCTATCAAGTAGAGACCTTATAGATTGAATCCCAAATACAAGCAGAAAGTTATGATTGAATTGGATAGAATGTTGGAAGCAAGAATCATAGAACCTGTTGAAGAATCTGAATGGATTATCCCTATGGTGGTCCAAGATAAAAAGTTAGGGGAAATCATAATTTGTGTAGATCTAAATAAGATGAATGATGCATGCCTACATGACCCCTTCCCTACACCCTTTACTGATGAAGTTCTAGATAATGTAGGAGGACAAGAGTTCTACTCATTCACAGATGGATTTTCAGGTTATCACCAGATCATAATTGCTAAGGAAGATCGACATAAGACCACATTTGCAACAGAATGGGGTTCTTTTCAGTACACAGTGATTCCCTTTGGCTTAAAGAATGCACTAGCCATCTTTTCCAGGGTGGTGGTCGAAGCATTTAAGGACTTTTTACATAAGTTCTTGGAAGCATATTTTGATGATTGGACTGTCTTTAGCCTGCTAAAACACTACATTGAATGTCTGAGATTGATGTTAGATAAGTGCAAGCAATGTTAGATTGCCCTGAATCTGAAAAAGTGTATTTTCTTTTCACCTTTTGGAGTATTGCTAGGACACATTGTGTGTAAGCAGGGGTTGTTGGTGGATCCTTCCAAGATTGTAATCATCGTTGATCTACCCCCCCTACTTCAGTTAGAAAGTTGTGCACTGCATTAGGACACTTGGGATACTACAGAAAGTTCATTAAGGGTTATGCACAGATAACATCACCTATGGAGAAGATATTAAAGAAAGACAATAAGTTCCAATGGACAGAAGAATGTCAGTAGAGCTTTGACACACTAAAGCAGAAAATGGTCACTGCGCCAATCTTGGTTTTTCCATATTGGAGTAAGGAGTTTAATGTTCATGTCGATTCTTCATCCATTTCATTAGGATCAGTTTTAGCACAGCAGGGTGCAAGAGACATTGA
This sequence comes from Picea engelmannii, assembly GCA_009831015.1. Classification (NCBI taxonomy): domain Eukaryota; kingdom Viridiplantae; phylum Streptophyta; class Pinopsida; order Pinales; family Pinaceae; genus Picea; species Picea engelmannii. Next base: position 758,101 of record ML783032.1, on the reverse strand, counting down.
CCACCCCATAGCCTTTGCTAGCAGGAAGCTTTCTACAACTGAAAGGAACTATACTATGACTGAAAGAGAAGGCTTGGCAATGGTATATGTGTTGCAGAAGTTTAGACACTACTTGTTGGGAGGACATTTTCAGATGTTCATTGATCACTATGCCTTGAAGTACTTAGTCAACAAGCCAGTGTTGGGGGGAAGAATATGGAGATGACTACTACTATTCCAGGAGTATGAATTTGAGATTGTGGTCAAGCCAGGAAGAATGAATAAAGGTCCTGATCACTTATCTAAGTTGGAACATGGAGAGGAACCTAACATTTTGGAGGATACACTACCAGATGCATAGTTGTTGGCCATCAGAAAATTCGATGATCACTTCATCGATATAGTTCAGTTCCTGTCCACGGGAATGGCACCTCGTGAGTACACAGTCATTCAGAAGAAACGGTTGGTAGTCCACAATGCAGATTTTCAACTTATAGTTGAACAGCTATATAAGATGGGACCAGATGAAATCTTGAAGAGATGTGTTATGGAGGAAGAAAGACCATTGATTCTTGCAGAAGCACATGAAGGCATCGTAGGAGGACATTATGCAGGGAAAGCAACAACGTAGAAGGTTCTCAGAGTTGGCCTCTGGTGGCCTACTTTAAATAAGGATGCTAAGGAATACTACAGAGCCTGCGATGTATGTCAAAGAGTGGGAAATCCTTCTTGAAGGTATGATATTCCTTTGGCACCACAATTAACACTACAAGTATTCGAGAAATGGGATATTGACTTTGTGGGACCTATTAACCCACCAAAAAGATGCACATGAGCAAGATACATTATCATTGTGACAGAGTATTTAACTAGATGGGCAGAAGCAAGAGCAGTTAAGGAATGTAGTGTAGCTACAACTGCACAGTTCATTTTTGAGGATATCATAACCAGGTTTGGATGCCCGAAGATCCTCATGAGTGATCAAGGCACACACTTCATCAACAAAACTATTGAAGCCTTGACTCAAGAATTCAAAGTTCACCATCAGAAGAGCACTCCATACCACCCATAGGCGAATGGTACAGTCAAATATTTCAATAAGATCTTGGAGACAACGCTGACTAACATTTGTAGTGTCAACAGAGATGATTGGGATTTAAGAATTCCAGCAGTATTATGGGCTTATAGAACTACTTGCAAGAAGTTGACAACATAGACTCCCTTCAAGTTGGTATATGGCTTGGAAATAGTGGTACCTATGGAAGACTTGGATCCTAGTTTAAGAATTGCAGCCTTCATAGGTATGGATGACACTAGCATTTTTCAAGAGAGGCTTGCGCAGTTGCTAAAGTTAGAAGAAGACAAGTTTGTTGCAGGATTTCATCAGAAGGTACAGAAAGAAAGAGAAAAGGCTTACCATGACAGACGTATCAAGAGGAAGGCATTCAAGCAAGCAGATTTGGTATTGTTATATGAAAACAAGTTCATGAAGCATCCAAGGAAGTTAATGACACATTGGTTTGGGCCATTTGAGGTTGCCTATGTCACAGAAGGAGGAGTTGCAAAGTTGAAGACCCTTAATGTAGAATGGAAAGAAGGTTTGGTAAATGGGAGTCGGTTGAAATTTTATTATGAAAACATGTTGCCTCGCAGCTCTCAATAAAATAAAAAGAAGAAGGGTCTAGGTACCAGGTGAAGTTGAAATTGGGTACCAGACACAGAAAATACAATATGCACATGAAAAGGAGGGACAGAGCAGAAAGCATAGGCTTCTTTGTGCAGTCTGTAGTCGAAGCGAAATAGAAGGCTCAACCTTGTAGTGACTCGAGACGAGTCACATGTGAGTTTTGGAGGCATGATGGCCCTTGGTTAGGTAAGGAAGTGAATATTAAGGAAGAAAATTGAAGTACAAACTGCGTGAAAGGCACATAAACCGAGGAAGGGTCGAAGTGGTTAAAGAAGGAGAAAAGAAGGAGGGAAGTAACGAAAAAGATAATTGTTGGAAGAGAAGATCGAGGAAGACAAAGATCAAAGAGGATATGGATCATGGACAAATCAGCAAGCGGAAAAAGACATCAATGAGTGCTTTAAACCACCTCGTGGAAAAGAAGAAAGAATATGCTAGAGAAGGCCTAAAAATGTAGGTCAAATGGACCTAGGGTTTTGGATCTAGGGTTTTGACACCTAGACTTTGGTCATGTAATGTATAAATAAATGTCTAGAAGACCTGGGAGGGTTGGCTCTAGTGGTTCTAGTTCAGATCTTGGTGTTTGTTGATTATTGTTGTTGAGAGCAATATTGAGACTGTATTGTAAGATCTTCAGTTGGGTGCGAAGATCGACCCTGTAGTTGGGTGCGCACGGAGGAAAGGGAGAAGAAGAGAATGAGATCTGCAGCTAAGTGTGCAGATAGAACTGTATGTTTCCATCTAATATATCAAGAAACACAGTTCTGTGGACGTAGCCCTAGGGAGAGGCTGAACCATGTATATCTTGTTATTCTTTGTGATTGACATTGTGTTATTTCCATCTAATATATTTCTATTGCATTATCGTGTTAGATCAGAGATATAACTTGCGAAGTAAGCTTAAGAGTGGTAAATAATATCTAGTTTGTTGTGTGTCATTTTCCTGGATCCCCTTTGCATTTCCTCTGGTTGTAGACACCTATGTCTTGCAACCCCCCTATTGCTACTTCGAGTGAGACTGCATCTGCTTCGCAGGTGTTGCCGAAAGGGCCAATAGTTAGGGTTTGTTGGTGCGATGTAAGAGTTGAACCCTGGTTCTGCCCCTGTGCCAACAAAATGTTATAACTATGATGAGCAAGGTCACATAGCTAGAGACTGTCCTCATCCAAGGCGAACATGGTGCCCTCACTGTATAACCAATGGGCACGCAACTGAAGATTGCCCAGAATTAATTGTAAAATGGGAAGACAGGGTACGACAACGAGGAACTAACCTCATCAGTGCAGAAATCAAGAGAGTTAGTAAGGACAATCACCCAACCTCAATATCATTACTCGAGGAGGAGCAAAGACAGAAGCTAATTCTGATACTCTACCTCAGATCCAGAAAGCAGCACCTTAAGAAGACAAGTACGTCCCTCTAAAGCAGAAGCTATTCTTTAAAGATGCCATAGAAGTATTTTAAAATATTCCTAGACCTGGGTTGCGAGAGAAACCCCCATTACCCTAATATTATGCAAGTCCCTGCTTCACCCCCTGCACCGAGACAACCTGAGCAACCTCAAAATGTAGTTGACCTTTGGTTTCAATTATTTTCTGACATTCTTGGGAATGATAAACTAACAGAAAATCTACACAATGCACTATACCTAGTCTTAGGGAATGAAGAACCCATAGAAACATGAATAAGAGAAAATCTTCCTGAGAAGAGTACTCAAAGAGTGCAGAGAAGAAAAGTACGAAGGGGAAAATAATTCAAACTAGTAGCCCAATTAGATGAATTTGAGATTAAGGATGCCATGTTGGATATGGGATATGATGTGAACATTCTTCCTAAGAAGACCTGGGAAGCCTTAGGAAAACCTAGGCTGACATACTCCCCAATTCAGTTAAGAATGGCCAATCAATATTGTATTTTCCCCATAGGAAGACTGGAAAATGTGGAAATAGATGTTGCAAGAGTAAAGACAGTGGTTGAATTTGAAGTCATTGAAATCATGGGAGATAAGGACCCTTATCCTTCACTACTTGGAATTGACTAGGCCTATGACAACTATGGAGTAATTGATTTGAAGAAAGACATCATGACCTTTGAGGCTGATGGAATCAAGGTAGTTCAACCTTTGGATCCATATGTAGGTCCCAAATATAAAGAGCCAACAGAAAATAATATGGAGTGTTCGTGCTCGAATCGTCACCGGGTGAGCAAGAATGGGAGCACTAGCATGCCCTGTTGGGCTCAGCAAGGCAGAACAGGTTTGTTGTGGATCAAAACGGGTTAACAGAGAATAGAAAACCAAACGAAATAAAATCTACCTAAGAACTGAAAAGCAAATAACA
>ML783032.1:717830-743284 GCA_009831015.1 Picea engelmannii | reverse complement strand
TGGAGATGATGATCATTCAGATGAATGATGAACAGAGATTTTCCAGACGGAAAACAATTCAGAGCTTTTACTCCTCTTGTATCACTCTATGGTGAGAGTGACTTATCCAGCATCATATTACTCAGATGAAGTATGGTTTCGAGGGATGATGCAGCTGATAGTGATGGTGATGCTCATTATCTAGTCATGAAGTAGTCTAGATGACTATTTTGATGCTACCGGGTAAATGGTATGTTTTGTGCTCAAGTCCATTACCTGTAAATACCTCTCTAGCTAGGAGGGAGTGTTAATATTATGGTAGCTACAGGAGGTATTTACCTCTACATGTGAACCTGACGAGAATAGAAGACTCCGGGAAGCAAGAGAAACCCTAATGAATTGGCTAATAACCCTATAAGCCTTGTCGGCTCAAGAATATAATTTATATTAGGCTATTAGCCTCCAAGAGAAGAAGTCGGCCAGAATTAATAATAACATACTGAACAGACACATACCCAGAAGGAGAAGTCGGCCCCAGTAAACTGGCAGGATTACTATAAATATAGGGTGCCAGTCTTTCATTTGTCACATCTCAGGACTGCAGTTTTCCCAGTTGGTGCGCACTGCAGTTGCAGCTAGTGCGCAGGTTTGGAGGAGGGTTGCAGGTGCAGCTGCAGCAGCAACAAGTTTCAGTATTTGGCTTGGATATCTCTTGGCTAGGGTTTGGACTATCTGATCAGCTTTTTGTGATGCACTATCCTTGAGGAGAGATGCGCTGCTCTTTGTTTGGCTATCTAGACTAGGGTTTGCTTCCGGAGGAATTCTCAGGTCAAGGTTAAGGTGCTCGGAGGGAGGCTTCGGCGTGTGGTTGGGAGATGAGGGTATCGTCATGGTAAAATGAGCACACCGTCTTATATATTCTAACAAATAGATCCTCCATCACCTCAGGAATCCATGAATCACGGATACTACATTCAGACAAGAAGGAAAGCATGAAACAATGTATAAAATAAGAATATGGTCCGATAAAAATGATTCAAAGGAATCTTCATTAACATCACAATTTACAATCTAGGCCCTCGGGCTTACAACAAAAATACAGTCATAACAGTTCTCAAAGTTTTCCCCTGGTCTGGGCCAAACTACCCCCCTTTACCACATGTTAAAACTAACTGTTTATACTGAAAACAAAACGCCCAGCAAAGGCATGCTCAAGCTTCCATGGCACGGCATATTCTCAGTCAAACTGTGTAGGTATTCCTCTGTTAGACGCAAGCTTAGATCGGTATGGGCTTGTGGGAAAAACCACTTGCGGGGGTACCACGAGCTGATAGCTCTATTTTCCATGGTCGTCTCCTCCATGTTTTTTATTTATGGGGTGAGTTGAAGCTTCAACCACCTTTCCCCGCTTTCATTAACTGCTTCATTAGGATCGGGACGAGGACGAGTCGATTTGGTGCTTGGAAAATGCAGCGACCTATTCCTGCAGCCAACACTGGCATTTTGGATCTTAGAACCACTCACGTGAACTCAACTCCTTTCCCTACATGCAACCTCGGGCCATGACCCAATGCTTATCCCATATGGTATTTCGGGATTTCACGTTTCGGGTGTTTTCACCTCCCATGACTGCAATCTCTCGATACCCGATATGTGAAATGGCCCTGATCTGATCGATGGTCGAATCTGCTATGCATCCGACGACTAACGCTCCTCACGATAGGCGCTTTCCCCCTGGACCCGCTTCGATATGACCTCAGACTGTGACCATGGGCCCAACTCCTAGGCACTTCAGGATTTTGTGTTTTAGGAGTTCGTGATGTGCTCCAAGTTTAGAGCTCTGACTCATGAAATCGCGACTCATGCGTCTCTTTGAATCAGACGACCCAAGTTATTTTGTCACCTCGTGCTTCGCTTATTCCACGTCCTGCCCCCTTTTCGATGTGACCTCAGGATGTGACCAGCCTCAACTATTTGAGTGCTTCGCGATTTTGCTTATCTGTTGCCATGTGCTCCTCTAGTTGGACGACCCATATCATTTCGCGAGTTCACGTTTCACTAGTCCTCATAACTTTGTCCTCTTACTTTCCCGACTCGCGAAATCATGAAAAGTTGATCCAACGATCCAAACTAAAAATTTGTTCATCCATTGATCTCGGGCCTTTGCCCTGGCACTAAACTTTGAGCAACTTTTGGATCTCAAATATCCATGAACCGTCGATCTGAATTGTCTGATGGATCCGACGGCTGAGACTGATCCTGTGCTCGATGGATTTCTGACCAGAAGAGTGCGTGCCTTGACCTTGGATAAAACACATTTGTGGGTTTTTTAAACCCCTTCTTTCGCATTTGATCACCCAATGGCCAACTTCTAAAAGAAAACAATGTGATAATAGGAATAAAACTAGTGTTATCAGGATAATTGTTAATTGCAGACACAAATCAATCCCCCTAGCTTCACTACAAAACTAGAACAAAGCAAGGCAATACACTACTCTTTCCTTAATTTCAATTATCAAATGAGAAATGGATCTAGAACATACCTTTTAAATATCGAAGATCCGACTTCGCCAATGCAATCCAAGCTCTGTCACGAGGCTTATGGAGAAATATCTACAAAGAAACACAAGCCAACGAAGACAAGAATAATAGAGCCTATTTGATATGAAACTATGTACGTTATCAAGGAATCATACAATATGGACAAATGACATTCATATAGGAAAGAAAAGTATATTTGTATTAAAGAATGTGGAAGAAAGATACAACCAGATTCCTTGATGTTGTCAAGTTCCTTCCAACAGTTCCTTGCTTCCCACACACTTCTACTCCATAGATTCTAAGATCATAGATCTGATAGCTACTCACAATCTATCTTGACAAAGCAAAGCTCAAAGCCACTCTAACCAAGCTAGCAATCTCAAGCCAAATTTCCAATCTACAAAACTTAAGCTCAAGCCAAACCAACTTTCTCCATGAGAGCTCCTCTCCTTTTATAAGTTGAAGAAGAAAAGGTGAGGAGGTTAGGATGATCCCACTAAATCATGAAAGCAAGTAAGATCCAAATTGTACGGAGGCCACCTCACCATCGAAGCTTATCCTTCTAGAAGCATCGAGAAGATGCTCGTTTTTCCCACGTATAGGAATTTCCACACCCTAGATATAGTGCAGCCTACGAAAACGTCGTAGCCTAGCTTTAGTACAGCCTACGAAAATCAGGCATCGCCACACCCTGTGTATAGATCAACCTGTGGAAATCCTCTTTAATAGGGGTTTTACAAAGGAAAATACAACTTCTTCTCTCAGTAAAAGTTCTTCTCCTTTCTTTCTTCAGGAATTCAGGCCACTGACCCCTCTGAAGGCAAGAGATAGGTTTACATCATTAACGGTCATAGGGATGATGAAAATAATGTGTAACGACTGGCACTAATAGATAAGGGGTGCATGGCGAAGATGTTTGAGCCATGGTAGTCAAGGCTAGATTCAGAGAATGCAACTTTCAATGCTGCAGCATTTTCTAAGTGGTGCAATGGCCTGATAGATGAAACATAGAGGCTACGTATTCCGCATGAACTCCTCAACTACAATACAAGAAATATTTCCTTCAGCATGAACCGACATCATACATTTGTATGTCCGAGGCATGTTATCAAGGAAGACTTCCATTCAAAAATGTTATCGTTATGTCTGGACAAAGAGGCCTTCGACAAGGATATAATGTCATGGCTAGGACTAAAATGCAACCCGCACAAGTCAAGGATGCACTACGTCCTGTCGAACGAGATGCTAAAGAATAAAGCCATAGAAGTAGGGGAAGGACTAACCACAAGCTCAATGCCACAGAAGAAAGACGCTCCCACACAATCAGACTCTGAGGAAGAAGATGAGATGCAACCATTGGAGCGTAAGAAAAGAACGTTATCGGTCCTCCATCCACTTCCACCTAATGTTGTGTTTCTGGGTGAGGACGTCAAAAACATATTCAGCGTTGTGTTCATTACCGAACCAATGGTGAAGAAGCTCAGAACTAGAATTTTACCGAATAAGCCCCTGAAGCCCCACCCTCTTGATTCATATGTCCCTCGCACTCGCGCAACCGTCAAATAAATCCCCATCATCCACATCCAGGATGACCCCAAGCCTAAAAAATTTCCATCCACAATCATCATTGAGAACTCTCCATCACCACCACAACCCTAGTCTCCACTACCAGAAACAACTATTCCACCCCAAACCACATACCCAGAGACATTGCAGCACGATCAACCAGAGAAAGTGGAGTGAGAACTCCCAAAAATAACCCAGGAGTTAGCTAACCTAAGACCAGAAGCTTCTGGTCCAAACCTCAAAGTAACAGAGCAGAGAAGGTAGCTGACTGGTCTAAACCCAGACATCCAGGAACAACAGACTGAGCCTTCTACGCGATAAAAAGATACCCAAACCGTTGAAGATATGCAAGCCCAAAGCAACTAGCAAATCCCCTCACCAACCAAGAGTGAGGGTGCCCAAGAAAGAATGACACAGGAAGCAGACACAACAAAAGAGCAGGAGACACTAGAGGCTCAAAAAGAACCAGAATCAACACCAGGGAAGAGCGCAACATCCAAGTGAGAACAGATAGAGACGGTTCTCTAGAACCCTCAGCAATGTGCAGAATTGATGAAACTATGCATATCCAGAACAGAGGTTCTGAATCTCTTTCCCTCAACGATAAGGTTGAGGATCATGCCAGGACCATCAACAGAGGAGGAGGTAGATACCAGCTCAGAGCATTCAACGACCAATGTACTTCCACTGCAAACATGATAACCTAAAGACACGGCCCCTTCATCAGCTGACCTAGTACAGTGGCCAGTGACACACTTATTTGGATTGATCAGAGCATCAACTGATCAATTAGAGCAAAGGCTCCAGTAGTCCGAGAGGTATGTCGAGGTCGCAAGGGTCACGCAAGCATGCAGGACACAGGAAACACATGACAAAATCCAGGTTGAGAGAAAACTAGAAAGAGTGAAAGAAAGGCTTGTTGAAGCCTGGCTGGAGATTCAAAAGGTTTCACCCGAACTACCCAAAGTCAGCAATGCAGGCAAGCTAGAGCATCAAATTGAGTTGCTCCAAGGAGCATGGACACAACTTGCCACTTGCGTTGAGAATATGGAATTACAGTTGTGATGGACTCAGCAAGAAGCAAGGCAGCAACCCTAGAAGCTGCAAGAACAGATGCAGAAGATAGTACTGGAAGGCAAAAATTCCTGAGCATCACTACACAAGTACACATTGGAATGCACAAAGATCTTCCAAGAAGTCAGGGATTGGATGGGCATCATCACTCAACGCAAAAAGGTATTGGAAGATGCATGTGCCAAGATCCAGGTCCCAAATGACGAAGTTGCGGCCACAATGGACCTGATGGAGAAATAGTAGAAGTTCGACCAAATCCAACAGGCGGACAATGAAGTGAATGCCCTCTTTGAGGCACAGTCTGTAGCAAAGAAGGAGCTGTGTGACTTCCAACCTTTCATTCAGTCAGTGTACATGCAGGTGCATCAAGTTTATGCAATAGCAGATTCTAAGTGGAACTTGTTGGTTGAGTCCAATCCAAAGGAGTGTAGTAAATACGCGACCCAATAGTTTGTTGCAGAGGCGTCACTCCTCGGCAGGAAGCGGTAGGACAAAGTTGTAAACTTTCAAGGAGTGAGGGAGCGAGCCTTAGAATTGGTCCCAGAGTTGGGCCCTTCATTTGAAGAGGCAAAATAAGAGAAATCACAAACAAAAGAGAATAAATAAGAAGAAAAGGAGGACAAGAGAAAACAACAGGTGCTCCAGGAAGCTGCGAAAGAACCAAGCACTTGACTCGAGGGAGATTCAAGGGTTGTGATCAGAGCCTGTTGGGACCTTCATTTTTGGGAATAAGGAATCGAACAAGTTTTGACTAAGTATGAGTTGTGAAAGCTTCAAAAGAGGCTAGAAAACAAAAAAATAAAGAGCAATAGAAATTAGTTGTGAAAGACAGAGCAACGCCAGCTAAGCAAAAATGGTTGCAACAGAACAAGAAAGCGTGAAAGATGAGATAGAAGATGCAACCTAACTTATATATAGGGATGAACATGATTGTAAAAGGGTAGTTGGGTTGTTTTTGTTGTTGCTAGGTTTTTGGTTAGTTATTGGTACAACTGAATTGTGATCAAGTTCAGTTTGATCTTCCCCTCTCTACGAGGTTCTCGTCAATCGAGTCAAGTAAGGTTCTGAGTCTATAATGTAATTGGTACAACCTTTGAGATTCAAAGCTCTGTGACATGATTCCAGAGCCAAGAGTCTGTAACAAAGCACTATTGTGTATTTCTAAGTTTGTAACTGAAGAAAGATTCTAAAGATAATATGAAGAAGGACCTAACTTTTCAAAATATGATGTGTCTCTATGTGTTTACTTATGCATTACAGTACTTCTTTATCATTTATGAGTTCCACATGATTATTCTATGTATAAATTCTTATTCGCAACATAAGTGGTTCGATTCTTTCATATATGAGTCCAAATCTGTTCGATAGGTAGGTGTCTTGTGCAAGATCAGGATGAGTCTTGGAGGTTCTATGAATCCTCCTAAGTCTTTTCCTTACCCTTCCCTATCTATTTGTCTTAGCAGCGCTTTAGGTGAGACTTCTTCTCTTTGGAGGATATGAAAATTCCAGCGCTCTAGACTACTTGGTACCTTTTGTTGGTAACCTCAGAAGGACCCTGGTCTGATCAAACTTGCACAAACACAAAGAAGGATCGAGAAAGAGCAGACCGCTCTGATACCACTGATCCAAATTTATGCAGGAATGCAACAGAATACACAAATAACCATGAATACAAATATGTAGCGGAAATAACACTTCATTTCATTAATATCAAAGAACTGAAATTTGTTTATAGACAGAATAGAAATAAACTAGCTAGGGCGCTGGTAGCTTATCTCTGAGAAGAGATCTTGCGGCTACAAGCCTATGAAATTTGTGTTCCAATGAGGCTCGAAGGCCTTTATATTATTGAGAAACAATGGAAACCCTAACATCCAAAAACCTAACCCTAGGAGATGAAATGCCAGAATATGGGCCCCATCGGGGTAAATTGGTACATCAATTTCCCGGGGTCGTAACTTTTGCATACTATCTTCGTTTGACACCTATGATAGATTGTTAGAAAGATATATCCAAGGAATACAACTATTGTGTGCAAACATCAAGGTCAAAATTGGTCAATTACTTGCCGACCGGTTGATGCCCAAAAAATGTTGTTTAGGGCCTCAAAATGGCTCCGGAAGTTCAGGACCCGAAAAAACTGCCAAAAATAGTAAATTGTGCTACCATTAAGAAACTGAAAAACTGAAAGAAACAATGGTGTGGGTCCAAGTGGAATAGGCGGTTGGCCACCAATATCTACCTGGAACATTCCTCCCCCCTTAGGAATAAATGGTCCCCATTGCATTGACTTCCTCCATGAGATGAGGAAACTCATGCTAAACTTGGTCCCTGGTGAGCCACTTGCCCTGCTGAAGGAGTTGGCCTGATTTGACAACTCGATATAGTTGGATCCTCTGTTGGCAGGTGTTCTTTATTTTTCTTTCCATAATGCGATCAATTGTGGCTTGTTCCATGCAATCTGGGTTTAACTATATTTGTGTGAGTTGTTCTACCATGTCGGATGTGTCCAGTAGAGGTGGAAAGTAAGGTCGATGGCAGTCCACATTGAACACTAGGTGAAGACCAAGTAATGGTGGGATATTGAGCTCAAAGGCATTGTCCCCTACAGCCTTGGCGATGGTGTATGGCCCATATCAGAGTGGGAGAAGCTTGTGGTGGCATCCAACGAGGCGGTCCTTCTAAAAATGTAGCCACACTTTGTCGCCCACCTGGAAGTTGTCTTGCACCCAATGTTGATCATGTCATTGTTTGTACTTAGAATTGGCTCTATCCAATATGTCATGAACCTGTTGGAGAATGTGTTGAATGCACTCAATGAAGTTGTTCTCCTTGGTTGATTTAGACTGGACATGAGCCGAATAAGCCTGAGTAGTTGCAAATGGTATGGCTACGTCCATGGGACATAGTGGCTGGAATCCCAAGCCCACCTAAAAGGGGTTGTGGTCGGTTGATATGTGGAGGGCTCGATTATAGATATGTTGTACATAGGGGAGGCTTGCATCCCATATGAAAGGATTCTTTGAGTTGTACATGCACAAAATGTGTACGATAATCTTGTTGATGACCTTTGTCTGGCCATCAGTTTGGGGATGGAAAGATGTGGACTTGGTGAGCTTGGTGTCCATCATTGACCAGAGGTTGGACCAAAATGTATTGACGAACCTGATGTACCGATCTGAGATGATAGACTATGGGATCCCAAAGTGTACCCACACTCATTCAAAGAATAGTTTAGTAGTGTCTTTTGTTGTGATATTCTTCTTGCAGACTGCCATAATGGCCATCTTCGAGAATCTATCGATGACCACAAAAACATAGTCGTTGCCATGCTTACTAGAAGAAGGCCCGACATGTAATCCATGGAGATGGATTCCCAAGGTCGACTAGGGGTAAGCAGTGGAGTATAGAGGCCTTGCTTATTGATGGTCGATTTGGCAATGGCACAGGTAGTGTAGGATCTGATGCACTTCCAGATGTGACCTTTATGTAGCAGCTCCTAAATCTCCCTCTTGATTCCATCGATCTCTATAATAGAGCGCTGATAGATCGGTCAATTGGGAAGCGGCACACCTAGGGTTAGATCAATGGGGTGCTTGACCTGATAGTGTAGAGGCACCCCTATGAGTGAGGTGAAGATGTCTTGGTACTCCTCCATGACTTTGTCCATTTGTTTTTGTCATGCAGAGGAGCCTTGTCAAGAGGTCGTGGCCATAGTCTTCTTCTTGCCCTGAGGGCGGATCATCAGGAAAACAAATTTCCCGGTTTTGGAAATGCATTTACTGCATTTTTTTGCAGTAACTAAAGAGATAGCGACAGATGGTGGTACCTATGGTATCCTGTACAAATTATTTCCCAAGGTAACAATAACAGCGCACGGTCAAGACTCATACACAGCATGTTGCTTCCACAAGTATGGTTTCCCTATTAATACATCACAAACATCAAGAGGAGAAATGTCACATAATACCTCATCAATGAAGGGCTTGATGTTGTAGGGAAGGCGACATTGTTGGCTGAAGCGGAGATCATGTCCTTGATGAAGCCACCTAATGGTGTACGGATGTGGGTGTGTTGTGGTTGGCAAGCCCAGTCGCTTCACGACCTCTGCTGAAATGAGGTTATTTTGGCTCCCACTATCGACAATTAATTGTAGTGAGGAACCCTTTACCCACATCTAGGAGTGGAAGAGATGCTCCTCCTCCTCTAGATATTCCAGATCTTCCTTTTGGATATTCGTGGTGGCAATAGTGGCATTGGGCTCTGCTTTGATAATCTACATCCCTCTCTGATTCCCCTTCTTGGGGTCTGATTCAGTGTCGGAGCATGCATTTGATTTAGAAACCCTCATCTCAGCCACCAATGATTGTTTGGCCCGACACTCACTTGTGTTGTGAGTGGAGCTCTTATGTAACTCACACCACTTTCCCATGTCCTTATTTGGCTTCGCGGTGTTTTTCTTTTCTTGCAGATTTGGCAGGTTGTCTTGAGCTGCCATGCCTTGGATTTTCCCTTTATTTTGCGGTTTGGGGGCACCTTTTGCTTGCTTTTGATTCACATATCCAAAGTATCGCTTCTTCTATTTGAATTTATGCTCAATCTTGGCAGCGTACCGGTATGTCATACCAAGCGAGGAGATGTTGAGGAACTCCATTTCCTTCTAAACTTATTTATGTAGACAACTGTGTACTACAGCACCAAATGTTTATCCGAATCTTTGATACCCAACTTTGTGCGCAAGGTATGGAACAGATTCATTAGCTCATGCACATCTTGATCCCTTTGCTACCGCAGTGTAGTCCATTGTATGTACTTGTCCTCATAGCACCCCAAGGGATAATATTATTCCTTGATGGTGTTTCATAAATAATTCCAAGTGGGTACAGCTGAGAATAGAGAGGGTTCCTTCTCATCCTTTTTCTAATAGTAGGTTTCCCACATGTCCTTGATATGGGGAGCGTCTTTGAGAAGTGAAAAAATAATCTTCTCCCGGTCGGAAAAGTCATGAACCGAGAAATATCCTTCTAACAGATTCAACCATCTATCTACGGTGTCTACATATATTTGGCCATCAAACATGGGAATGTCAAAGTTTACTTGTACCTTAAAAGGGGTTGCGCCTCTAGAGTGGTTGTTGGATCCATATGTGCCGCCAGTGGGAAATTGTTGAAGGATTTGGGCGAAGTTATCCATCATAGCATTTCTTCATTTTTCAAGGGCATCCTCAAGCAATATTTTGATAGGATCTTCTACTCCCTCATATTTATTTTTGTCCACCATGGGTGGTTGTTGGGGTTTGCAAGGCTGATCTTGCAAAGGTTCAACCAGATCGATCCCTAACTCCTTATACCCCGGCCTTGTTGGGGACATGCAAAGAAGGATCGAGAAAGAGAAGACCGCTCTAATACCACTAATCTAGATTTATGTAGGAATGCAATAGAATACACAAATAACCACGAATACAAAGATGCAATGGAAATAACATTTCGTTTCATTAATATCATAGAACTGAAATTTGTTTACAAACAGAATTGAAATAAACTAGATAGGGCGCTGGTAGCTTATCTCTGAGAAGAGTTGTGGAGGCTACAGGCTTTGAAATTTGTGTTCCAATGAGGCTCGAAGGCCTTTATATTATTGAGAAATAATGGAAACCCTAAACATCCAAAAACCTAAACCTAGGAGATGAAACGCCAAAATATGGGCCCCGTCGGGGTAAATTGGTACATCAATTTCCCGGGGTCGTAACTTTTGCATATTATCTTCGTTTGACGCATATGATACATCATTAGAAAGATATACCCAAGGACTACAAATATTGATAGTGAATATCAAGGGTTGGAGAAAACGAAAATTCGTCGATCGGTTGATGGCCAAAAAATGTCGTTTAAGGCCTCAAAATGGCTCCAGAAGTTCAGGACCCGAAAAACTGCCAAAAATAGTAAATTGTGCTACAATTAAGGAAATTGAAAAAATGAAAGAAACAATGGTGTGGGTCCAAGTGGAATAGGTGGGTTTCCACCAATATCCACTTGGATCATTCATCCCCCCTTAGGAAGAAATAGTCCCCATTATGTTGAGTTCCTCCATGAGATGAGGAAACTTATGTTGAACTTGGTCCCTGGTGAGCCACTTGCCCTGGTGAAGGAGTTGGCCTGCTTTGAAAAATCGATATAGTTGGATCCTCTGTTGGCGGGTGTTCTTCATTTTTGTGTCCATAATCCAATCAGTTGTGGCTTGTTCCATGCAGTCTAGGTTTAACTCTATTGGTGTGAGTTGTTCTGCCATGCCGGATGTGTCTAGTAGAGGTGGAAAGTAAGGCCGAAGGTGGTCCACATTGAACACTGGGTGCAGAACAAGGAATGGTGGGATACTGAGCTCAAAGGAATTGTCCTCTATAGCCTTGGTGATGGTGTATGGCCCATATCGGAGTGGGCGAAGCTTGTGGTGGGGTCCAGTGAGGCGCTCCTTCTACAAATGTAGCCACACTTTGTTGCCCACCTAGAAGTTATCTTGCACCCGATGTTGATCATGTTGTTGCTTGTACTTAGCATTGGCTTTGTCCAATATGTCATGAACTAGTTGGAGAATGTGTTGAATGCACTTAATGAAGTAGTTCACCTTGGTCGCTTCAGACTAGACATGAGCCAAATCAGTCTGAGTAGCTGCAAATGGTATGGCTACGTCAATGGGACATAGTGGTTGGAGTCCAAGCCCACCTGAAAGGGGTTGTGGTCGGTTGAGTTGTGGAGGGCCCGGTTATAGATATTTTGTACATAAGGGAGGATCTCATCCCATGTGCGTGGATTCTTTGAGTTGTACATGCACAAAATGTGTACGATCATCTTGTTGACAACCTCTGTCTGGCCATCAGTTTGGGGATGGAAAGCTGTGGACTTGGTGAGCTTGGTGTCCAGCATTGACCAGGGGTTGGACCAAAATGTACTGAGGAACCTGTTGTCCCAATCTAAGATGATAGACTATGGGATCCCAAAGTGTACCCACACTCATTCAAAGAAGAGTTTAGCAGTGGCTTCTGCTCTGATATTCTTCTTGCAGGCCTCCATAATGGCCATCTTCAAGAATCTGTCAACGACCAAGAAAACACAGTTGTTGCCATGCTTAGTAGAAGGAAGGACTGACATGTAATCCATGGATATGCATTCCCAAGGTCGACTAGGCGTAGGCAACGGAGTATAGAGGCCTTGCTTCTTGATGGTTGGTTTGGAAATGGTGCAGGCAGTGCAAGATCTGATGAACTTCCCGACATCCTATCGAAGGTTTGGCCAATAGAAATACTTATGGAGTATTGCCACTATTTTCTTGACCCCTAAATTCCCAGTGACCCGACTATAGTGGACTTCCCAAATCATCTTAGCACGTTTGCTTGAAGGAACACAAAGGTGTCCCAGGTGACACAGTAGTGCATCCTCGAGGTGAAAATTTGGAACTCGGTTGCCCTCCTAGAGCATCTTGTATGTGTGGCCAAAATCTAGATCCCTCTTGTAGAGAAGCAGCCAATCAGAAGTCTTATGCCCACAAGACTTGAGCATTGTGGTTATCGCCATGATCAGGGGTCGACTGAGGCAGTCTGCAACATTATTTGTGTTTCCCTTCATGTATTTGATGTTCAAATGAAACTGTTGCAGATATGTGGACCACTTATGATGGAAATCGTTCTGCAACTTCCCTTGTGTCTGTATCAACTGCAAGGATCGGTGGTCGTTGTGGATGATCATTTCCTTACCCAAAATGTAATGCTTCCATTTTTGGTAAGCCTGTACAATGGCATACATTTGTTTTTCATAAGTGGGATACTTTCGGACTGTGTCAGACAGTTTCACACTGTGATATGCCACTGGATTCCCCTATTGAGTAAGAACTGCCCCAATAGCATAGTCAGAGGCATATGTCTCAATCTCAAAAGGTTGTTGCAAGTCTGGTAATGTGAGCACTGGGGCACAAAATAGGCGATGTTTCAATTCTATAAACGCCTTCTGTTGAGATTCCGACCAAACAAATTTTGTTTTCGCTCCGCCCTTGGTGACTTCACTCAAGGGCCAAGTGATATGAGAGAATCCCAACATGAACCTGTGGTAGAAATTAGCAAGCCCAGAAAGTTGCGAAGCTCTATTAGAGTGGTCAGGGCTGGCCAATCTAGGATGACTTGGATCTTGGTTGGATCGACATGCACCCCACTCTCATCAATAATGTATCCTAGATACTGAACCTGGGTCATGCCAAATGTGCACTTCTTCAAATTGGCACACAACTTCTGTTTCTGCGGTGTTTGGAGGACCTGTCGGATGTGGTGGAGGTGCTCTTCCCAAGTTTGGCTGAAGATCAAGATGTCATCCAAGTACACTACTACAAATGAGTTAGTGAATGACCACAATATGTCATCCATTAGCCTCATGAAGGTTTCAATGGCATTCGTCAACCCGAAAAGCATGACCAACCATTCGAAAAGGCCCTCCTTGGATTTTAAGGCATCTTCCACACAACGAATAGTTCAATTTGTACCAGGTGATACCCGAACTTCAATTCGATCTCGTTGAAATATTTTTCCCCTTTGAGTTCATCCAGAAGATCATCAATCTGTGGGATAGGGTACCTATTCCAGAGAGTGATCTTGTTCAGCGCCTGATAGTTAATACAGAGTCTCCAAGTCCCATCCTTATTCTACACCGACACGATTGGGCTCCCACGGGGTGATGAACTTGGATGGATGTGACCTTTCTGTACTAGCTCCTGAATATGCCTCTTGATTTCATCATTCTCCATAACAGAGCATCGATAGATCAGTCCATTTGGCAGTGGCGCACCTGGGGTCAGATCAATGGGGAATTGCTTGACCTTACAATGTAGAGGCACCCATGCAGGTGAGGTGAAGATATCCTGGTATTCCTGCATGACCTTCTCCATTTTTTGTTTTCGTGCAGAGGAGCTCTATCTATAGGTCATGGCCACAGTCTTCTTCTTTCCCTGAGGGCGGGTCATCAGGAAAACAAATTTCCCAGTTTTGGAAATGAGTTTACTGCATTGTTTTGCAGTAACCAAAGAGATAGCGACATACGGTGGTACCTCTAGTATCATGTACAAATTATTTCCCAAGGTAACAATAACAACGTGAGGTCGGGACTCATACACAACATGTCACTTCTACAAGTATGGTTGGCCTAACAATACATCACAAACATCAAGAGGAGCAATGTCACATAATACCTCATCGGTGAAGGGCTTGATGTTGTAGGGAAGGCAATACTGCTAGCTGACGCGGAGATCTCATCCTTGGTGAAGCCACCTGATGGTGTATGATTGTGGGTGTGTTGTGGTCGGAAATCCTAGCCGCTTCACGACCTCTACTGAAATGAGGTTATTTTTTCTCCCACTGCCGACAATGAACTGTAGCGGGAAACCATTTACCCACATCTGGGAGTGGAAGAGACGCTCCTCCTCCTTTGGATATTCTAATTCTTCCTTTTGGATCTATGTGGTGGAAACAATGGCATTGGGCTCCGCATCAATAATATTATTCCTGCCATTATTCCCATTCTTGAGGTCTGATTCAGTATCAGAGCATGCATCTGATTCAGAAGCCCTCATCCCGGCCACCAGTGACTGTTTGGCCTGACACTCACTTGTGTTGTGAGTGGAGCTCTTATGGAACTCACACCACTTTCATGTGTCCTTCTTTAGCTTCACGGTGTTGTTCTTTGCTTGTGGATTTGGTAGGTTGTCTTGATTCACCAAGCCTTGGCTTTGTCCTTTGTTCTACGATTTGGGGGCACCTTTCGCTTGCTTTTAATTCACAAATCCAAAGTCTCGTTTCTTCTGTTTGAATTCTAGCTCAATCTTGGCAACATACCGGTATGTCGTACCAAGTGAAGAGATGTCGAGGAACTCCAATTCCTCCTAAGTGTATCTGTGTAGACAACCGTGGTACTTCAACACCAAATGTTTCTCCAAATATTTGATACTCAACTTTGTGCATAGGGTATGGAACAGATTCATCAGCTCATGCACATCTTGATCCCTTTATTGTCCCAGTGTAGTCCATTGTATGTACGTGTCCTCATATCTCCCCATGGCATAATATTGTTCGTTGATGACATCTCGGAAATAATTCCAAGTGCGTACCACCGAGAACAGAGAGGGTTCCTCCTTGTCCTTTTTCTCACAGTGGGTTTCCTACCAGTTCTTTACATGGGGAGCAGCTTTGAGCAATGAAAAAATAATCTTCTCCTGGTCAGAAAAGTCATGAACCAAGAAATATCCTTCTAAAATATTTAACCATATATCTTCAGTGTCTGCATCTATTTGGCCATCTAATATGGGAATGTCAAAGTTTACTTGTACCTTAAAAGGGGTTGTGCCTCCAGAGTGGTTGCTAGATGTAGATGCACCACCAGTGGGCAATCATTTAAGGATCTAGGTGAAGTTATCCATCATCACGTTAATTTTTTTTTCAAGGTCATCCTCGAGCAATATTTTGATAGGATATCTCGAACCCTCGTCTTTATTTTCGTCCCCCATGGGCGGTCGTCGGGGTTTGCGAGGTTGATCTTGTAAAGGTTCAACCAGATCGATCCCTAACTCCTTATACCTCGGCCTCGTTGGGGACATGCAAAGAAGGATCGAGAAAGAGCAGACCGCTCTAATACCACTGATGTGGATTTATGCAGGAATGCAACAGAATACACAAATAACCATGAATACAAATATGCAATGGAAATAACACTTCATTTCATTAATATCAAAGAACTGAAATTTGTTTACAAACAGAATACAAATAAACTAGCTAGGGTGCTGGTAGATTATATTTTAGAAGATACGTGGCGGCTACAGGCCTCTATATTATTGAAAAACAATGGAATCCCTAAACATCCAAAAACCTAACCCTAGGAAATGAAACACAAGAATATGGGGCCCGTCGGGGTAAATTGGTACATCAATTTCCTGGGGTCATAACTTTTGCATACTATCTTTGTTTGACGCATATGATACATCGTTAGAAAGATATATATCATGAATAAAACTATTGAAAACAAATATTATGGATCGAAATGGATGAATATTCTTCGTTCGATTGATGCCCAAAAAACGTAATTTAGGGCCTCAAAATGGCTCCGAAAGTTCAGGACCAGAAAAACTGCCAAAAATAGTAAATTGTGCTACAATTAAAGAAACTAAAAAACTGAAAGAAACAATGGTGTGGGTCCAAGTGGAATATTTGAGTGGCCACCAATATCCACCTAGATCATTCCTACCCCCTTAGGAAGCAATGGTCCCCATTGCGTTGAGTTCCTCCATGAGATGAGGAAACTTATGTTGAACTTGGTCCCTGGTGAGCCACTTGCCCTAGCGAATGAATTGGCCTTCTTTGACAACTCGATATAGCCGGATCCTTTGCTAGCGGGTGTTCTTCATTTGTGTTTCCATAATCCGATCAGTTGTGGCTTATTCCATGTAGTCTGGGTTTAACTATGTTGGTGTGAGTTGTTCTTCCATGTCATATGTGTCCAGTAGAGGTGGAAAGTAAGGTCGAAGGCAGTCCACATTGAACACTGGGTGCAGATCAAAGAATGGTGGGATACTGAGCTCGAAGGAATTTTCCCCTATAGCCTTGGTGATGGTGTATGGCCCATATCAGAGTAGGCAAAGCTTGTGGTGCATTCCAGTGAGGTGCTCCTTCTGCAAATGTAGCCACACTTTGTCACCCACCTGGAAGTTGTGTTGCACCTAATGTTGATCATGTCGTTGCTTGTACTTAGCATTAGCTCTATCCAATATGTCATGAACCTATTGGTGAATGTGTTGAATTCACTCAATGAATTTGTTCGTCTTGGTAGCTTCAAACTGGACATGAGTTGAATCATCCTGAGTAGTTGCAAATGGTATGGCTACGTCAATGGGACATAGTGGTTTGAATCCCAAGCCCACCTGAAAGGGGTTGTGGTCAGTTGAGTTGTGGAGGGCCTGGTTATATCTATTTTGTAGATAGGGGAGGCTCTCATCCCATGTGCATGGATGGTTTGAGTTGTACATGTGAAAAATGTGTACGATCATCCTGTTGATGACCTTTGTCTGGCCATCAGTTTGGGGATGGAAAGTTGTGGACTTTGTGAGCTTGGTGTCTAGCATTGACCAAAGGCTGGACCAAAATGTACTGAGGAAATTGTTGTCTCGATCTAAGATGATAGACTGTGGGATCCCAAAGTGTACCCACACTCATTCAAAGAAGAGTTTAGCAATGGCTTCTGTTGTGATATTCTTCTTGCAAGCCTCCATAATGGCCATCTTCAAGAATCTGTCAACGAACACGAAAACATAGTCGTTTCCATGCTTAGTACAAGGAGTGCCCAACATGTAATCCATAGAGATGGATTCCCAAGGTTGACTAGGGTTAGGCAGTGGAGTATAGAGACCTTACTTCTTGATGGTTGGTTTGGAAATAGCGCAGGCAGT
The DNA here is from genome assembly GCA_009831015.1 of Picea engelmannii. NCBI lineage: Eukaryota > Viridiplantae > Streptophyta > Pinopsida > Pinales > Pinaceae > Picea > Picea engelmannii. Next base: position 725,656 of record ML783032.1, on the reverse strand, counting down.
GCAGAATCTGATGTACTTCCTGACATCATGTTGAAGGTTTGGCCAATAGAAATAATTTTGCAGTACTGCCACTGTTTTCTCGACCCCAAAATTCCCAGCGACCCAACTATAGTGTGCTTCCCAAATCATCTTGGCACGCTCACTTGAAGGAACACAAAGGTGTCCCAGGTGACATAGTAGTGCATCCTGGAGGTAAAAATTTGGAATTCGGTTACCCTCCAAGAGCATCTTCTATCTTGTATGTGTGGCCGAAATCTGGATCTCTCTTGTAGAGAAGCGGCCAATCAGAAGTCTCGTACCCACAAGAGTTGACCACGGTGGTTATCACCATGATCAGTGGTTGATTGAGGCATTCTGCAACATTATTGGTGCTGACCTTCTTGTATTTGATGTTCAAATGAAACTGTTGCAAATATTTTGACCACTTCTGATGGCGATCGTTCTGCAACTTTCTTTGTGTCTATATGAACTGTAGGGGTCGGTGGTTTGTGTGGATGATTGTTTCCTTACCCAAAATGTAATGTTTCCATTGTTGGCAAACCTGCACAATGGAATATATTTCTTTGTCATAAATGGGATACTTTTGGACTATGTCAGACAGTGTCACACTGTGATATTCCATTGGATGCCCCTGTTGAGTAAGAATTGCCCCAATATCATAGTGAGAGGCATTTTCTCTATCTCAAATGGTTGTTGAAAGTGTGGTAAAGTGAGAACTAGGGCACAATAGAGGTGATGTTTCAATTCTATGAATGCCTTCTATTGAGATTCTAACCAAATGAATTTTGCTTTCGCTCCTCCCTTGATGACTTGACTCAAGGGCCAAGTGATGTGAGAGAATCCCAACACGAACCTTTGGTAGAAATTAGCAAGACCCAGAAAGCTATGAAGCTCTGTTAGAGTGGTCAGGGCTGGCCAATAATGAATGACTTGGATCTTGGTTGGATCCACATGCACCCCATGCTCATAAAAAATGTATTCCATATATGGAACCTAGGTCATGCCAAAAGTTCACTTCTCCAAATTGGCACACAACTTGTGTTTCCGCAGTGTTTGGAGGACATATCGGATGTGGTGGAGGTGCTCTTCCCAAGTATGGTTGAATATCAGGATGTCATCCAAGTACACTACTACAAATGAGTTTGTGAATGGATGCAAAATGTCGTACATCAGCCTCATGAAGGTTGCGGGAGCATTCATCAACCCGAAAGGCATGACCAGCCATTCAAAAAGGCCCTCCTTGGATTTTAAGGCAGTCTTCCACACATCGAACGTTTCGATTGGTACCTGGTGATACCTGGACTTCAAGTTGATCTTGTTGAAATATTTCAGCCCTTTGAGTTGGACTAGAAGGTCATCAATCTGTGGGATCGGGTACCTATTCCAGACAGTGATCTTGTTCAGCGCTTTATAGTCAATACAGAGTCTCCATGTCCCATTCTTCTTCTACACCAACACAATTTGGCTCCCACAGGGCAATGAATTTGGTCGGATGTGACCTTTCTACAGCAGCTCCTGAATCTGCCTCTTGATTTCATCGTTCTCTAGAACAGAGAATCAATATATAGATCCATTGGGCAGTGGCGCACCTGGGGTCAGATCAATGGGGTGCTTGATCTGATAGTGTAGAGGCACCCCTGTGGGTGAGGTGGAGATGTCTCGGTACTCCTCCACGACCTTGTCCATTTGTTTTTTTCATGCAAAGGATCCCTATCTGGAGGTTGTGGCCAAAATATTTTTCTTTCCCTGAGGGTGGATCATCAGGAAAATAAATTTCCTGGTTTTGGAAATGAGTTTACTACATTGTTTTGCAGTAACCAAAGAGATAGTGATAGGTGGTGATACCTCTGGTATCTTGTACAACTTATTTCCCAAGGCAACAATAACAGTGTGAGGCCGAGACGCATACACAGCATGTCGCTTCCATAAGTATGGTTTTCCTAATAATACATCACAAACATCAACAAGAGCAATGTTACATAATACCTCATCAGTGAAGGGCTTGATGTTGTAGGGAAGGTGTTATCATTGAAATTCCGTCTGCAACATCGCAGGAAAATGGTTACAGAAATACAGCATATCCAAACACCTATTAGTTCACTTGCAGCACCAAATATGCATTTCCAAGGGGTAAAAACTATACAATTGGTCAAAAAATTGACATGTGTTGAAACACTAAAGGAAGAGTGTGCATAGTGTGCGGGCCAAGGAAGAACATAGAGTGCACAATGTGCCACATGCATGATTGTGTAAAAGCAAATCTGCACACTCTTGTGAACGGTGCATTTATGGTTCTTGTCATCCCCTCACCCACTTTTGGACCAGCTCCCAATTTGATTTGACCCTCAAATTCGAGTTGAATCTGAATGGGGGACTGGTCAAAGACCTAAGGGTGCCCTAAAGAGCCTCTTGTCCACACTAAAAACTAGTTGGATATTGCCTCAAATCCATGCTATAAATGAAGGCCATGGGTGCACTAATAATTCAAGAATATCATTGTATTTTTATGCTGCCTCTATCCTCCCTCAAGAAACCTCTTTTATTCTTGGAGCATTTTAGCAACATCTCAATAAGCTATTCACCTCACCTCTTGGGGGAATAGGCTTGGATTTCTTCACCATTTTCTTTCTAGTTTATCATTGTAAGAAGAGCTCTCAAATAGGGGATTCAAGAACCCTCCCAAGGAGGAAGAGGGGATCCATTGGTCCTCCTTTCTCTATGGTGTTTACCAACTAATATAGTTATCCATTGGTGGCATAATCATTGGTCATTTGGTTGATTGATTTTGGTTCAAAATTCCTCATGCATTTTAGTTTTATTTTTTTAGTTGTTTCTTTAGTTGTTTCTAGCTTAGTTGTTGGTTTATTTCATGTCCTTGGATTGATTAATTCATACACTAACCTCTATCTTTTCTAGCAAGCCCAACTAGACTTGTAAGTGCCCTTCTTTTTCTCACTCAAGTGACGAAAAGGACACAACAGATTCGCGACCATAATAGGGATAAGGTATCAATTTCCTCCCTATTTGGGTTGTTTGCGCACTTCTTTTTAACCCATTTGCCTTGCAGGGATCATAACCAGTCTAGCCTTACCTACAAAGAGTTGAGTTTTGAGCTGGATGAGGAGAATTCCACTTAAAATTTTCCCCCTCGACGCGTATCAGAACATGTGCAGGTATTTCAGCCCACAGACACACATTCAGAGCATTGTTCGCCCACGGCACTTATGTTCTTTGTGCATTTTGAGCACAGTGCACCCAAAGGTCTTATGTTTTCTACACATTCTGTGCATTGTGCGCCCACTATGCCTTTGTCTGAACTGTAACCCGCGCATATGTCTAGAGTCTTGAAATTGTAAGAGTTTTTGTGATGTTTTGAAGTCCCCTAGACTTCAAAATCTTGCCTTTATGCAATTTGTAAATGCACCACACTTAGATTCCCTTCCCACATGATGGGTTAGTCTAAACATAGGCATTTAGGGGGTTAAAAATAACCATATTTCTCCTCTTTTTCATTGAGTTTCCACATGGATGGCTTGTTTTGATTGTAAAAGTTAAGTTGAGATTCTTTACTATCACATATAAAAACACTTGCATTGGGACCATAAATCATACTTTAATCATTGAGTATGCTCTTCTCTCACACCATAGAGCGATCTTGAGAATTAGAAAGGTGATTAAGGGGACATTTCATCTCCCTTAAAAAAAATCTTTAGGAGAGGACAAAGCCCCCCTAGGGATCCTCTTAGTTTCTTTTCAAAACATATTAAATTTGTAAGGGCTCATACATGCCCACATGTTGCAAAGTTAGGATAGTTTTTGAAACTACTTTCTTAGTTTACATCACTAGGGGAGTTTAAATATTATAGTAGCGGGCCCATACATGCCCACATGCTTGCAATCTAGGATAGTTTTTTAAAACTTCCTTAGATTAAATAACATTAGGGAGTTTAAAGGATTGGTAAGGACCCATATATCCACATGCTAGTTCTTTAGGGACTTTAAAATTCCGCAAGGTTGTACCTATGGCATCTGGAAAGATAGGTAATCAAGATTTGTAAGGACCATAGGAAGTCCACAGGCTTCAAATTAACACCTAATTTATTAAAAATTTGGCACATTTGTTCACTTTCTCACACACAAAGTCACTCCTCACTCACATAATTTCATCTCGAATTGTGGAGGTTGAAGTAGGTTTCCTCCAAAGGGATTATGAAACGTCCCACTATTTCTTGAAGAAATTATCCACATCCACTTAATTCAAATGAGATTGGTTCACACCCCCAATCTTTCAACCAACCACATCTAAAAAATTTCTAAAAACTCACTAAGTTTTCCTCCACAGGAGGTGCAAAAAGAAATTTTTTAGTCTAGGTAGGATCTCGGGGGTAGGCATCCAAATAACCCCCCGTTATCTGGTTCTCACATATTCAAACAATAGAAGTTGTCAAATAGGGAACTTTAAAATCCTCCAAGTCAAGTGTTCCTAACACCATCAGGCAGGGAGATACCCATGAAGGGTCAAAGGCCGAGGTTCGGTTGTTCTGTGCATCCCCCCTTGAGTCACCCAACTCTTGGAAGGGATCCATCCCGTGATCCATTTCTGGGGCCGAAAATATAAATGATGCACTTTGGCTGAGGTACCTAGTGGCCAATTTAGGACATCTACCCATGTGGAAATTGTGGGTTGTAATTGCACCTTAATCAGATTTTGTGTGGCTGTTGGGAAATATCACCAGCTCTTTCGGGATATGCACCCTTTACCCCTCATTATAACTGATTGCTTAATCCTTCACTAGTTCTTCTTTCGGTGGCTTCAGACCCCACTTTTCAGTGCTATTGGAAGGTCCAGTTCTATTTGAGAGGACGGATGTTACATCTTTTTAGGACACGAGCATTTTTTTTCGTTCTCCCACGCGGACAAAATCCACCTACCCATGTGTATGCTTCTTTTCAATTGATTTATGTATGATGCTCATTTGATTACATGCGATTGTGAGATATATTGTAAAGGTCCAAATTATACAAAGTATTGAGCTCATTTATTTCTCTCATCACCATTTACACACATTCACTTTTCTATTCAGACATCATAGGGGATCCACAGAATCCACGTCATTCCAGACACTTGCAAAATCTCCCTCCTATCCTAGGAGGAGTTCCTAGTCCCGCCAACTCACCGGCTCAACCATCTCACACCCCTGTGAGTGCCACTATTTTAGGATCATCTTTGCTTGGTTCCACCTTACTTGGGCCCAGTTCCCAAGTCCATCCATCCACTAGCTCTCCTTCACAAGGAGCCAGGGGGAAAACTTCTTCTCAAGGGAGAAGTACAACCCCATCAAATCTCCCTCAAGGGTCAGGTCCACTACCTGCTCACACCATGGTTGGAACTAATCCTCCACCTCCACCCCACATGCCATATTTGGAATCCCTCAACATTCTTGATTTGAGTAAACTCACGAATGACCCTATATTGCATGACCCCACATGGCCCACTATGCCTACCAAACTACCTTCAGACATTCCCAAGTTTGAAGGAAAATTAGGGGAAGATCTCGCTAAACATGTCATGACCTTCCACTTATGGTGCTCTTCAAACATCATCATGGACAACTCCGTCTGTTTAAGTTTATTTCAGTGCGCACTCACAGGTCCGTCAGCCAAATGATAGGTGGACAAAAAATCAACGTCCCATGTGACTTTTGAATCCTTGGACAAAAAATTTGTAACCTTATTTCAACTACCAGTTTTTCATGACAATGGTCTAGAATTACTCTCTGAGTGTAAACAAACCTCAACCATGCATATCATCGACCACATTCATGAATGGCGTCGGCGGTGTATCTTATGCAAAGAAGAAACTACCAAAGAACAATGCCTCTATTGTTTTCTCAGATCACTCGTCTCTATCCTTGCCAAAGATGTGGCCTCCACCTTCCCCCAAACTGAAGAGGAAGTCATCAGCAAGGCTCAACAGTATGACTTCATTTATTCTCAGTCAGTTTACTTATACACAGTACTACCTGACACCTTGAGACACGTACCATTTGGCCAGGACAAACCTAGGATGTCTCACGTGGTGGATGGATTGATTGGTACCACAACATACCACAATCTGTACAGCCAACCACAACCTATCTACGGTACACCCAAATATCCACCGACGTATGAAGGACCCCCGCTCATCCACCAGGACAACCACATGCTGGTGTTAACTTTGTTCATCCCTCTCCCATTCAGCAATTTCAAAATTTTGAACAACTGAATATGGAAAATCCATCTCATCGGTCAAATAATTCCAAGAAGAAAGGAAAAAACCGAAACAATAATAACACAGGACCATGGGGAAATAACTCTCAACAAAACCAACCTGTTGGGGGAAACCAGAAATAGGGTAACCAGAACCCCCAAGGGGACAATAACAACAAACGCTAAGGGAGTAGGAACAACAACAACCTCTAGACAAACTTCCCATGTGATCTTTGCGGTGAGCATGGTCATTATAATCACCATTGCCCCCAAATTTCTGACTCCAAACGGATGAAGGATTCCATGAATGTGCGACGTCCTCCAGTGTTGCCTGCCCCTCAGCAGGCCCCACAACAATATTTGCAACAACCACCCCCAATTGTGTTGCAAAATCCTATTCCACACCAAGGTGTGATGAATACCCAACAGGAGATGCATCCTACCCCACCACATATGGAACAGTATCAAATCCCTAGAAATCCAACGGATCAAAATATCCTCCTCACTAGCAAAGAAGAAATTCTTCTGCAAATGCGTAGTCGTCAATACAACACACCCCCTGAAGCTACTCCTACCACTTTGGAATCAGCTCCAGCTACAGTCGGACAACCCTTGATGTTTCCACGCCCTAACACTGAACCTGCCATTTGTATCCCTCACATCCCATTATGACAGAATGTCCACAACCCTCAGGCTAGGGTGGCACATAATCACAGTTTGGTCGATGACTTGACACAGTCCCCTACAGCCATGTCGGTATTGGAGGAACTCCAAACCTGTACAACTCAATGGAAATCCTTGTTTTCCACCTTGGGGGCAGTTGACCCAGCTGATACTAGACTCATCACATTTGATCTAGATTGTGGAGAACCTCGTCTCTCCGCTTTGGTAGCTTTCTAGATACCAGTCAAGATTCGAAACATCATGGTTCATCGATGTATCATTGATGAAGGTGCATCCACATGCATCATGTCCAAAATTGTATGGTAGAAACTTGGCTCCCCTGAGATAATACCATCTTCCATCACTTTGAGAGCTTATGATGTACGACCATCCTCTCGTGAAGGGCTCTTTCAAAATGTCCCCGTTGAACTCAAGGGCAAAACCATCCTTATCAACATTGAGGTTATCGATGCCCTGCTTGATTACAACATCTTGTATGGATGTAGCTACATGTACACTATGAAGGCAGTCACCTCTTCTGTGTTTCGTACAATGATGTTCCCCCATAATAGGAAGATCATCACCATCGACTAGCTTACACATTACGAGTCTAACCATTCTGCCAACATCGATAACATCCTCCCCCTTGTCCATGTTAGCTTGAATGATTTTCCAGTTGTCAACATTGGCCCTGGATTATTCTAAGACCCATCCATGTTGGGCACTTATCAGGGAGCGCCACCGTTCCTAAACCCATCTTTTTTAGCACAAGTGTGTGTAGTTTCCTCTAAAGGAACAGACATCGGAGACAAGACTCATATCACTGAGTCCCCTCCCCATATAAAAACTCCACCAATTGAATAAATACTACCTCGGGAGTCCCCTGAGAGCACCACTGCACCATTTATCATGGA
>ML783032.1:662110-717741 GCA_009831015.1 Picea engelmannii | reverse complement strand
TCCCTTTTTCTACCCCCCACCTGGATTCGAAGCATTCCAAGTAGCCACAACGCTTACCCTTCTTAACATGGTACTCGTCATCCCTGTATGGTATCTACATCCACCCGAGATGGTTCCTCAACCATCCCTCCCTCCTTAGTCAAAGGGAATCCCGATGCAGATCCCTGTACTAACTTTGGCCACCCCACCCTCACCCCAAATCGCCAGCACCACTGCTATGGTTGGGGGCAGACAGAAGAAGAAAGATCACATCGCTCCACTACCTCCCCGAGTTCAACTCCCTTGCACCTTATGTGAAAGAAAAGGACACCCCACTCACAAAAGTCCTCTTCCTGAGCTACGTAGTTTTATCCAGCTTCATCAAGCACCCCTTTTGCTTCCCACTCCACCAAGTACGTCCCACACTACTACGGAATCATCAAATACACGCAAACAAAATATACGAACCAATTTCACATGTGCCATATGCGCGAAATATGGGCATTACACTCATCATTTCCCATATATCCCATACATCCACCATACATTAGCCATGGAACTCCACACATATATGCCTGAGCTTCCTCCAACACTCCATACCAATGCTCCCATGAATGTAATTCATTATATTTCTTCATCATTCCTCGAGCAAAGGGGAGGTCCATGTTCTCCCACCAAACTCTTGCTCGATCACCCATAGTGTCGGTGCCACTGGGATGGCATTATGGGTGCACCATCCATATCTAAACCCTTTTCCCCACTTTCATTTTTTGGTACAAGAGCCCATAAGCTCCATTTTTCGAACCATTTTTGGCCACTTACATAGTCATTTTCCTCGGGTGATCATTTTCACTTTTCCCCGGCAGAGCATCTTTCCATGACACACTCAGGTACGCCTTCTCATGTTCAAAATTATCAAATAACTGTTATATGTTTTTTGTTTTCAGATATTGTTCATGTTGGGTATTTGGTTTTCATGTGTGCATGTACTTGGTCATCACACACCAATGCGGCCCCTTCAGGTATATGATTGACACTGGCATGTAATTATTCCCTCTAAATCTCAATTGCATCTCCAATCACACCCTCTGACATTTTCCTTTAGGGTCCCTATATCTAGCTCTGTAGTACTGTCACCTCCGCTGCATTTTGGTACTATCACCCGGTAGCACTCTCCCCCACATGAGTTGTCCCATTTATAGTCCCCCTTGGCACTTTGAAACTCATGTTGCTTTCACCCCCTAGGGATGGGAGTCTCAATAGTCTTACACATTTTTGAGAATCAACCACATACTCCTTCTCCTCATTTTGATAGATTTCCCAATGGACTCCCAAGTTATCTCTTCAAGGTTCTATTTTGTCTGTGCCTCCACAGTATCATTAACCATCCATTTTGTCCACAATCATTCTGTCCATATGCAAATTTCCTTCCATTCATTTACCTCATATAGAAACCCACCAATGGGGGCCTCATCCTCCACCAGTTCTCCATGCAACTTGCACCCTCACAAGCCAAGCCATCTTGCACTAGGACACCTATTTTTGTATCTGTACACTCATCCCCGATTATTCTTTATTCATTTGGTAATTGTAAAAATCCTTTGTTTCCAGCATTTACTTAGATTTTTGTTGTCACCCTTGATGACCTTCTTTTTTCTGGAAAATCAACCCATGTCGCCCTTGGTTGGGGCATTCACTATCCACTACTCATGTTGACACCATCCATAAACCCTGAGTTTCCCACAGTCCATGTACCCCTTATCTCTGAGTTTGTCCACTTTGTCACACATGTGGCACAATTTAACCGCATGTGTAGTCATCCCCCTGATGCTAGATACAGTTTCACGGTTGTTGCCAATCATCCTTCAAACATACCCCCAACCAAGGGAATTCTTGAGTCTCATCGCATCTTGACTTCGTTCACATTCTCTATCAGTTCCTGATTTTACCTAGTAGATTTCATAAATCCCTTTTCTTCTTAGAGTCATATCTCCCTTTATGTCAACATCAGCACAGTTTCCAAAAGGGCGACAGTATCTTTACTCTCATTACCTTTAAAATGAAGAGTCTCATATGGCACAGAGAGAACCATCATTACTCTTTGATGTCGTTGACCCCCACAACATTCAAATTCAACAAAAATCTCATGTTACAGTGGGTCTTACTATGTGACTATTGCAGTTGGTTTATACTAGCCGAAGACCTCTTAATTTGTGAGGCCATCAATGCCTACAAGTCATTGACACTTCTTACAGGCGTCCTTGCCTCTGTTCAGAGTATGTTCACCATAAGAATTGTCTTATGTCATTATCAAATTGCCCTAGAGGGCACTACGGTTATCTACATCAGCATTCAACCTCATTTTTTGTCTTACATTTTTTTGAATTACATGACACAAGCATGGGGCATGCCCGCCTCGTTTGTATACAGATTATATTTCCCTACCTAGAGAAAATTTTGCGTCCCACAGTTTCCCCTCTCCCTCCGATAGGATCTCTCTTGAAGTTCTTATCAACACTCTTCCTTACAATGATACTCTCATTAGAAGAAAATATTGATGTATTTTGGCTATATGTATGCTCCTAACCTCACACATCAGGGGGCATTTATTATCACTAAAATTTCATTTGCAACATTGCAGGAAAATGGTTACAAAAATACAGCATCTCCAAACACCTATTAGTTCACTTGCAGCACCAAATATGCATTTCCAAGGGGGAAAAACTATACAATTGATCAAAAAATGACATGCACTAAAACACTAAAGGAAGAGCGTGCACAGTGTGTGGGCCAAGGAAGCACGTAGAGTGCACAATGTGCCACATGCGTGATTGTGTAAAATAAAATCCACACACTCTTGTGAACGATGCATTTATGGTTCTTGTCTTCTCCTCACCCACTTCTGGACCAGCTCCCGATTTGATTTGACCCTCAAATCTGAGCTGAATCCGAATGGGGGGTTGGTCAAAGACCTAAGGGTGCCCTAAAGAGCCCCTTGTCCACACTAAGAACTAGTTGGATATTTCCTCAAATCCATGCTATAAATGGAGGCCATGGGTGCACTAAGAATTCAAGAATCTCATTGTATTGTTATGTTTCCTCTATCCTCCCTCAAGAAACCTCTTTTTTTCTTGGATTTTTCTTGGATCATTTTAGCAACATCTTAATAAGCTATTCACCTCACCTCTTGGGGGAATAGGCTTGGATTTCTTCACGTTTTCTTTCTAGTTTATCATTGTAAGAAGAGCTCTCAAATACGGGATTCAAGAGCCCTCCCAATGAGGAAGAGGGGATCCATCAGTCCACCTTTATCTATAGTGTTTTCCAACTAATATAGTTATCCATTGGTGGCATAATCATTGGTCATTTGGTTGATTGATTTTGGTTCAAAATTCCTCATGCATTTTAGTTTTATTTTTTTAGTTATTTCTTTAGTTGTTTCTAGCTTAGTTGTTTGTTTATTTCATTTTCTTGGATTTATTAATTCATACACTAACCTTTGTCTTGTCTAACAAGCCCAACTAGACTTGTAAGTGCCCTTCTTTTGCTCACTCAAGTGATGAAAAGGACACAACAGAAGGCCACATTGTTTGTTGACTCAGAGATCCTATCCTTGGTGAAGCCACCCGATGGTGTACGGTTGTGGGTGTGTTGTGGTCAGCAAGCCCAGTCGCTTCACGATATCTGTTGAAATGAGGTTATTTGACTCCCACTGTCGACAATGAACTGTAGCGGGGAACCCTATACCAACATCTGGGAGTGGAAGAGACGCTCATCCTCCTTTGGATCTTTCGGTTCTTCATTTTGGATCTTCGTGGTGGAAATAGTGACGTTGGGCTCTACGTCGATAATCTTCTACCCTCTATCATTCCCCTTCTTGGTGTTTGATTCAGTTTTGGAGCATGCATCTGATTTAGAAGCCCTCATCTTGGCCACCAGTGACTGTTTGGCCTCACACTCACTTGTGTTGTGAGTAGAGCTCTTATGGAACTCACACCACTTTCGTGTGTCCTTATTCAACTTCACGGTATTTTTATTTTCTTGCATATTTGGTAAGTTGTCTTGAGCCACCATGCCTTGGCTTTGCCCTTTGTTCTGCGGTTTGGGGGCACCTTTCACTTGCTTTTGATTCAAAGATCCAAAGTCTCGCTTCTTATGTTTGAATTGTTGCTCAATATCGACAGCATACCGGTATGTCGTACCAAGTGAGGAGATGTCAAGGAACTCCATTTCCTCCTGAATGTATATGTGTAGACAACTGTGGTACTTCAGCACAAAAAATTTCTCCAAATATTTGATACCCAACTTTTTGCGTGGGGTATGGAACAGATTCGTCACCTCATGCACATCTTGATCCCTTTGTTACCACAGCATAGTCCATTGTATGTACATGTCCTCATAGCTCCCCACGGAATAATATTGTTCCTCGATGGCGTCTCAAAAATAATTCCAAGTGGGTACTGTCGATAACAGATAGGGTTCCTCCTAGTCATTTTTCTCACAGTAGGTTTCCCACCAGTCCTTGATATGGGGGGTTGCTTTGAGTAGTGAAAAAAAAATCTTCTCCCGGTCAGAAAATTCATGAACCGAGAAATATCCTTCTAATAGATTCAACCATCTATCTATGGAGTCTGCATCTATTTTTCCATCAAATATGGGAATGTCAAAGCTTACTTGTACCTTAAAAGGGGTTGTGCCTCTAGAGTGGTTGTTGGATGCAGATGTGCCGCCAGTGAGAAATCGTTGAAGGATCTCGGCGAAGTTATCCATCATCACGTTCATTTGTTTTTCAAGGGCCTCCTCAAGCAATATTTTGATAGGATCTCCTTCTCCCTCGTCTTTCTTTTCATCCCCCATGGGAGGTCGTCGGGGTTTGTGAGGCTGATCTTGCAAAGGTTCAACCAAATCGAGCCCTAACTCCTTATACCCCGACCTCGATGGGGACATGCAAAGAAGGATAGAGAAAGAATAGGTTGCTATGATACCACTGATCTAGATTTATACAGGAGCCCAATAGAATACACAAATAACCATGAATAAAAATATGCAGTGGAAATAACGCTTCATTTCATTAATATCAAAGAACTGAAATTTGTTTACATATAGAATAAAAATAAACTAGCTAGGGCGTTGGTAGCTTATCTCTAAGAAGAGATGTGATAGGTACAGGCCTCTGAAATCTGTGTTCCAATGAGGCTTGAAGGCCTCTATATTATTGAGAAACAATGGAAACCCTAAACTTGCAAAAACCTAACCCTAGGAGATGAAACGCCAGAATATGGGCCCCGTCGGGGTAAATTGGTACATCAATTTCTAGGGGTCGTAACTTTTGCATACTATCTCTGTTTGATGCATATGATACATCGTTAGAAAGATATATCTGAGGAATACAACTTTTCAAGGTGAATACCATGATAAATAAATTATGGAAATTCATCAATAGGTTGATGCCCAAAAAATGTCATTTAGGGCCTCAAAATGGCTCCGGAAGTTCAGGACCCGAAAAACTGCAAAAAATAATAAATTGTGCTACAATTAAGGAACTGAAAAACTGAAAGAAAAAATGGTGTGGGTCCAAGTGAAATAGGAAGGTGGCCACCAATATACACCTGGATCATTCCTCCCCCTTTAGGAAGTAATGCTCCCCATTGCATTGAGTTCCTCCATGAGATGAGGAAACTTCTGTTGAACTTGGTCCCTCGTGAACCACTTGCCCTGGTGAAGGAGTTGGCCTGCTTTGACAAATCGATATAGTTGGATCCTCTGTTGGCGGGTGTTCTTGATCTGTGTGTCCATAATCTAATCATTCGTGGCTTGTTCCATGCAGTCTGGCATTAACTATGTTGGTGTGAGTTGTTCTACCATGTCGGATGTGTCCAGTAGAGGTGGAAAGTAAGGAGGAAGGTGGTCCAAATTGAACACTAGGTGCAGACCAAAGAATGGTGGGATACTGAGATCGAAGGTGCCTCAGGTGACATAGTAGTGCATCCTCAAGGTGAAAATTTGGAACTCGGTTACCCTCCAAGAGTGTCTTGTATGTGTGGCCGAAATCTAGATCACTCTTGTAGAGAAGCGGCCAATCAGAAGTTATGTGCCCACAAAAGTTGAGCATGGTGGTTATCGCCACGATTGGTGGTCGGATGAGGCAGTCTGCAACATTATTGGTGATTCACTTCTTGTACTTGACGTTCAAATGAATTTTTTGCAGATATGTGGACCACTTTTAATGGTGATCTTTCTGCAATTTCCCTTGTGTTTGTATGGACTGCAGGGGTCGGTGGTCTGTGTGGATAATCGCTTCCTTCCCCAAAATGTAATGCTTCCATTATTGGCAAGCCTGCAAAATGAAATACATTTATTTTTCATAAGTGGGATACTTTTGGAGTGTGTCTGACAGTGTCGCATTGTGATATACCATAGCATGCCCATGTTGAGTAAGAATTGCACCAATAGCATAGTCAGAGGAATCTGTCTCGATCTCAAATGGTTGTTGCAAGTCTAGTAATGTGAGCATTGGGGCACGACAGAGGCAATGTTTCAATTCTGTGAACGCCTTCTATTGAGATTCCGACCAAAGGAATTTTTCTTTTTCTCCTCCCTTGGTGACTTGACTCAAGGGCCAAGTGATATGAGAGAATCCCAACACGAACCTGCGGTAGAAATTAGCAAGACCTAGAAAGATGCGAAGCTCTGTTAGAGTGGTCGGGGCTGGCCAATCCTGGATGACTTGGATCTTGGTTGGATCCACATGCACCTCACTCTCATCAATAATGTATCCCAGATACTGAACCTGGATCATGCCAAAAGAGTACTTCTCCAAATTGGCACACAACTTGTGTTTCCGCAGTGTTTTGAGGACCTGTTGGATGTGGTCGAGGTGCTCTTCCAAATTATGGCTGAAGATCAGGATGTCATCCAAGTACACTAATACAAATGAGTTGGTGAATGGCCCGAGGATGTCATCCATTAGCCTCATGAAGGTTTTCCTTGGCTTTGAAGGCAGTCTTCCACACATCGAATGGTTCGACTGATACCTGGTGATACCCGGACTTCAAGTCGATCTTACTAAAATATTTCACCCCTTTGAGTGGTCCAGAAGGTCATCAATCTATGGGATCGGGTACCTATTCCAGACAGTGATCTTGTTCAGTGCCCGATAGGCAATACAGAGTCTTCAAGTCCCATCCTTCTTCTGCACCAACATGATTGTGCTCCCACAGGGCAATGAACTTGGTCGGATGTGACCTTTCTGCAGTAGCTCCTGAATCTACCTCTTGATTTCATCGTTTTCTAGAACATAGTGTCGATAGATAGGTCCATTAGGAAACGATGCACTTGGGGTCAGGTCAATGGGGTGATTGACCTGACAGTGTAGAGGCACCCCTGCGGGTGAGGTAAAGATGTCTCAGTACTCCTCCACGACCTTGTCCATTTTCTGTTTTTGTGTGGAGGAGCCCTATCTAGAGGTCATCGCCATGGTCTTCTTCTTTCCCTAAGGGTGGATCATTAGGAAAACAAATTTCTCGGTTTTGGAAATGAGTTTACTGCATTTTTTTGCAGTAACCAAAGAGATAGAGGCAGGCGATGGTACCTCTGGTATCATGTACAACTTATTTCCCAATGTAAAAATAACAGCGTGAGGTTGGGACTCATACACAGCATGTCACTTCCACAAGTATGGTTGGCCCAATAATACATCACAAACATCAAGAGGATCAATGTCACATAATACCTCATCGGTGAAGGGCTTGATGTTGTAGGGAAGGTGACATTGCTAGCTGACATGGAGATCCCATCATTGGTGAAGCCACTCGATGGTGTATGGTTGTGGGTGTGATGTGGTTAGCAAGCCCAACTGCTTCACGACCTCTGCTGAAATGAGGTTCTTTTGTATCCCACTGTTGACAATGAACTATAGCGGGGAACCCTTTACCCACATCTGGGAGTGGAAGAGACGTTCCTCCTCCTCTAGATCTTCTAGTTCTTCCTTTTGGATCTTCATGGTGGAAATAGTGGCATTGGTATCCATATAGATAATATGATTCCCTCTATCATTCCCCTTCTCAAGGTCTGATTCAGTGTCGGAGCATGCATCTTATTCAGAAGCCCTCATCTCGGACACCAATGATGATTTGGCCTGACAATCACTAGTGTTGTGAGTGGAACTCTTATGGAACTCACACCACTTTCCCATGTCCTTCTTCGGCTTCATGGTGTTGTTCTTTGCTTGTGGCTTTGGTAGGTTGTCTTGAGCCTCCATGCCTTGGCTTTGTCCTTTGTTCTGCGACTTGGGGGCACCTTTCGCTTGCTTTTCATTCATTGATCCAAAGTCTCGCTTCTTCTGTTTGAATTTCTGCTCAATCTTGGCAGTATACTGGTATGTCATACCAAGTGAGGATATGTTGAGGAACTCCATTTCCTCCTGAATGTATCTGAGTAGAAAACTACAGTACTTCAGCACTAGATGTTTCTCTGAATCTTTGACACCCAACTTTTTGTACAGTTTATGGAACAGATTTGTCAGCTCATGCACATCTTGGTCCCTTTGTTGTCGTAGCGTAGTCCATTGTATGTACCTATCCTCATAGCTCCCATTGTATGTACCTATCCTTATAGCTCCCCATTGCATTGAGTTCCTCCATGAGATGAGGAAACTTCTGTTGAACTTGATCCCTGGTGTGCCACTTGCCCTGGTGAAGGAGTTGGCGTACTTTGACAACTTGATATAGATGAATCCTTTGTTGGTGGGTGCTCTTGATCTATGTGTCCATAAACCGATCAGTTGTGGCTTGTTCCATGCAGTCTGGGTTTAACTCTGTTGGTGTTAGTTGTTCTACCATGTCAGATGTGTCCAGTAGAGGTGGAAAGTAAGGTTGAAGGCGGTCCACATTGAACACTGGGTCCAGACCAAGGAATGGTGGGATACTGAGCTCGAAGGCATTGTCCCCTACAGCCTTGGTGATGGTGTATGGCCCATATCAGAGTGGGAGAAGTTTGCGGTGGGGTCCAGTGAGCCTCTCCTTTTGTAAATGTAGCCACACTTTGTCGCCCACCTGGAAGTTGTGTTGCACCCGATGTTGATCGTGTCGTTTATTGTACTTAGCATTGGCTTTGTCCAATATGTCATGAACCTGTTGGTGAATGTGCTGAATGTGCTCAATGAAGTTGTTCGCCTTGGTAGATTCAGACTGGATATGAGCCGAATCATCCTGAGTAGTTGTAAATTGTATGATCACGTCAATGGGACATAGTGGATGGAATCCCAAGCCCACTTGAAAGGGGTTGTGGTTAGTTGAGCTATGGAGGGCCCGGTTATAGCTATGTTGTACATAAGGGAGGCTCTCATCCCATGTGCATGGATTCTTTGAGTTGTACATGCACAAAATGTATACCATCATCATGTTTATGACCTCTGTCTAGCCATCAGTTTGGGGATGGAAAGTTGTGGACTTGGTGAGTTTGGTGTCTAGCATTGACTAGAGGTCGGACAAAAATGTATTGAGGAACCTGTTGTCCTGATATGATATGATAGACTGTGAGATCCCAAAGTGTACCCACACTCATTCAAAGAAGAGTTTAGCAGTGGATTTTGATGTGATATTCTTCTTCCGGGTCGCCATAATGTCCATCTTCGACAATCTATCGATGACCATGAAAACACAATCGTTTCCATGCTTAGTAGAAGGAAGGCCTGACATGTAATCCATGGAGATGGATTTCCAAGGTCAACTAGGGATAGGAAGCAAAGTATAGAGGCCTTGCATCTTGATGGTCGGTTTGGCAATGGGGCAGGCAGTGCAACATCTGATGTACTTCCCAACATCATGTCGAAGGTTTGGCCAATAGAAATAATTCTACAGTACTGCCATTGTTTTCTCGACCCAAAAATTCCCAGCAACCCAACTATAGTGTGCTTCCCAAATCATCATGGCGAGCTCACTTGAAGGAACACAAAGGTGTCCCAGGTGACATAGTAGCACATCCTACAAGTGAAATTTTGGAACTCGATTACCCTCTAAGAGTGTCTTGTATGTGTGGCTGAAATCTGGATTGCTCTTGTAGAGAAGTGACGAATCAGAATTCTCGTGCCCACAAGAGTAGAGCACAGTGGTTATCCCCACGATTGATGGTCGACTGAGGCATTATGCAATATTATTGGTTCTTCCCTCCTTGTATTTGATGTTCAAATGAAACTATTGCATATATCTAGACCACTTCTAATGGCGATTGTTCTGCAACTTCCCTTGTGTCTGTATGAACTGCAGGGGTCAGTGGTTTGTGTGGATGATCGTTTCCTTTCCAAAAATGTAATGCTTCCATTGTTGGCAAGCCTACACAATGGACTACATTTCTTTGTCATAAGTGGGATACTTTCAGACTGTGTCAGACAGTGTCACACTATGATATGCCATTTGATGCCCCTGTTGAGTAAGAACTGCCCCAATAGCATAGTCAAAGGCATCTGTCTCGATCTCAAATGGTTGTTGCAAGTCTGGTAATGTGAGAACTGGGGCACAACAAAGGTGATGTTTCAATTCTATGAGCTCCTTCTATTGATATTTTGACCAAACAAATTTTCCTTTCACTCCTCCTTTGGTGACTTGACGAGAATCCCAACACGAACCTGCGGTAGAAATTAGCAAGACCCAGAAAGTTGTGAAGCTCTGTTAGAGTGGTCGGGGCTAGACAATCCTGGATGACTTGGATCTTGGTTGGATCCACATGCACCCGATGCTCATCAATAATGTATCCCAAATACCAAACCTGGGTCATGCCAAAAGTGCACTTCTCCAAATTGGCACACAACTTGTGTTTCCATAGTGTTTAGAGGACTTGTCATATGTGGTGGAAGTGCTCTTCCTAAGTCTGGATGAAGGGCTTGATGCTATAGGGAAGGAAACATTGTTGGTTGATGCGGAGATCCCGTCCTTGGTGAATTCACCCGATGGTGTATGGTTTTGGGCGTGTTGTGGTCGGAAATCCCAGTCGCTTCAAGACCTCTACTGAAATGAGGTTATTTTGGCTCCTACTGTTGACAATGAACTGTAGAGGGGAACCCTTTACCCACATCTGGGAGTGGAAGAGATGCTCCTCCTCCTCTGGATTTTTCAGTTCTTCCTTTTGGATCTTCATGGTGGTTGTTGGAGCCGCCTTTCTCCACTGGTTTAAATGTAATTCTTAAAATCAAAGGTTGGCCTTTAAGTTGTCTTTTACTTCATGACATTTACCCACTGAAAATCTCAGTAGTCTTGATATGCGAAGTGGCGATGACCGTTGTACTCCTAAGAAATTTCCATTTAACCGTTAAACAAGATTTTTCACTTTTTTATACCTCAGGATATCGCGCTTCGGGAGTTACAAGTCACACGGTTTCCAAGCCCCGATGCATGAAGTCGTGAAACAACCTTGAAAGCTTACCCAGGTTAGCGTTGAGAGTAAAGTTCCTTAAACCTTAGTTAAGTGCTGTCGAGATTTCGTGTCTCGACGATCGCTCTCCCCAAAAATCTTACCGTCATAACTCCGATACGCAAAGTTGTGAGATAGTTTCAAAAGTCACTCAAGTTAGTGTCAGGGGTAAGTCATTTTAAACTGTAGTTAAACAATGTCGGGGTTTCACGACTCAGCATTCACTCTTCCAAGAAACTATACCTTCATAGCCCTGAGTCACGAAATCATGATATTAATTAAACACTTAATCTGGATCACGTTTTTGCTTAACTAGATCGCGTCATTGCGATCTTGGGTTTTAGGGGCTCGAAGGGTAGGAATGAAATCTCCTGATACAGTGAATGCCAAAAAGGGTGAATAAAGTTTAAAGAAAACCTAATTAAAGAAGCTAAGCTAGATTAACCAGTGCATTAATACAAATATTAACACGCACCATCTACAGGTTAAATTTAAATGTTTTTTTGCGCTAACTTGTGTCACGACCCGTCAAAATTTACGACATTTATTTGAAATGAGGTTGAAGTGATAGGTAAAGATATTGTTTTTATTGCTAAAATATTTCTAAAAAAATGATTTGACCGTTCTGTTCATAAGGACGTTGGGGTTTTAAATGGTCAAGATATAGAGTTTTTTCTCTTATTGTTTCAAATTTCATTTCTATCTTGCGCAAAGAATCTTTTCTCACCAGGCTAATTTTTGTATGTATACACATTTTTACTATAGGAGAGCTAAGTCAGAGTCCTCTATCATGGCTCCACAAAAAGCGTCCAAGGCAATTGCTGAGAATTCAGGGCAAGGCTCAGATACTGTTTCCGATACTTCACCCCGAAGTATTGATTCTGTCAGACCCTAGTCATACGTCTCTGGGGTTCTTCAGTCCGAATTGTTGAACTGTTTAGATGATTCCAGTGATAATGAGAAGGACGATTTGGCCACCAAATACAAAATTGTCATTCAAGCAGAGATGCATAAGATAGCAGCCAGGCCACGACTCCTTTCCTATTATGATATGATCTGATGGGCACTAGATCATGTGGATATCCTGACCAGAACTATTGTCAGTGAACAGAAGGTGACCATTGGGACCTTCAGACCAAAACATTTACAGTCAATGTACCAATAATCAACCACACCAAACTTCTCACACAATGCCGAGTTTCTGGAAGGTTTTAAGCGAAAAGAATGTGAGCAATACGACAGAAATTTGTCTGATCTGATCAAGGATTGGGTCTCGAACCCTGCAAAGTTCAGGGCGGACGGTAACGGAGTTTATTCAATCTCTTCCTTGGAACTGCAATTCAAATATATAGCAATGATGACCTGTAGGTTGTATGGGAAGGAGGACATCACACATTTTTTTCTCCCGTGGGTGCCTTTGATTCATAGAGTCGCTAAAGGTTGTTCCTTCAACTGGGCCAAATTGTTGTCAGACAGTTTAACCAGCTGGATTACGGAATATCAGATGCAGAGGGTGAGTGGGAAGGCCACTTCATTTTTTATGTCCACCTACATCATGGATGTTGTTTGTTTCATGAAGCCTTTCCCTCTATTGAGCTGGAGATGGACTCCATCTGAGGCTGAGCCTATCCATGTCTACCACTCAAAATTTTGGGAAGATAAGGCCACAGAATTCATATACAAAATTTTCAATTGGGTAATGGTATCAATGCATGTCTCCATCTTCAGTGACCCACCACCCAGGATTTCAGATAGCATCGCCACCAACTTGAGCAATGTGGTCGACTAGTACGTAGAGGGGGAATTCTCATACATCGCGAAATCGCTAGGCAAACTGTGATTGGTGGCATAAGCAAAGAGATTAAAGGATTTTCGAAGAAGGTATGGCTAACCTTCCCCATTCATTTGAATACATATTCTTTATTAGATTTCAAACTCGCAAAAGCCAAGGAAGCGACTTTGGAGGATATTAAATTGGTCCACATTAAGTTCAAGAAGCATGACCCACACAGGATCGTGGGTAATCACTTGGTGAGTTGTGGCCTTAAGAGGTATGAACATGAGCATTCACCTCATGAAGACATCTTCCGAGGGGCAAGATCCTATGCCAAGGTCCTAAGTTAGATTCAAACCCTGTCGCCTGAGGAGATGGTTGATTTCTTCAAATTTCAGGAACACCGGTGGAGCTACCTTCCCCCAGTCTTACAGGGTAAGAACCTGCCTACTGCAGAAGTACAACAAATGGTATCCAAGGGCTCCAAAGATTCAGGACCTGACCAAGAGGAACACCAGGAAAAGAAGAAGCAAACCGGAGACCCGAAACAGGAATCTGAGATCCCTAACCCTCCAAGCAAGCCATCCTCGGTTGTTACCCCGGGGAAATCATCCAAGAAGATCGACAGTCCCATCGTTTATGTTACTCACCTACAGTCCACAAAGGGGATCCCAAATGCAGGATGTATTTTCAGCAAAGAACTAACACCCATAACTCTGGAAGAGTTGCCTCTGAATGAATTTTTCTTTGATAAGAAGAGAAAGGCCATTGTGAAACAAGAACTTTATCAAGAAGCAAGCACGGTAGCCAAGAAATTTAAAATCCTTGCTAATGGGAGAGCCATGAAAAAGAGGAATTTGCAACTCATATAGCAGGGACATTGGGGGCTTTTGCTACAGCCAACCAATATTCTTTCGAGTCCCTAAAAGAACAATTGAAGTGGAAAAACCGCTTGATCAAAACTTTGGAGGCTAAGTTGGCTACAGTAGAGGCAGCTGCCAGAGATTAGGTGAACACAGGTATAGAGCAAGCTAGAGCAGTTGATCAAAAGGAAATCGAATGGCTCAAATTTGATCTCGAACAAACACAACAGGCGGCCCAGACCAGCAAATCACAGATAAGCCAGCAAGAGGAATTGGTATGGCAATTACATGCCAAATTAAATTTCACCGAAAGCTAGGTGATAGATATCGGGATATTCCAATCCCAAGCCATAGAAATTTGAAAAAGTGTGTTGAAAGCTCAACAAGATTTTCTTGCTAAAGTGGAGACCATTCAAAACCTCTGCCAAATCATTGATCAAGTGTTGGAAGACATCTCCTTGAGAGAAAGAGAATTTGGGGCGGCTCGGTTCATTTTCCAAGAGGCTATTATAGCCACGACGAAAAAGGAAATGGGCAGTAGTTCCAAGCTCTCCATCCCAGAGCAAACCAGAGGTAACATCTTACTGGAGGCATGGGAACAAAATATATCAGAGAGTGGAGAGCGAGCTAAAGAGGTAAGAAACTTTTGTGAAGAAACTCTCGGGGTGATAGATGAAAGTTTGTTGGGTCTTGATAGTGAAAGAAGCACCGAGACACTGGGCCAGGTGGATATAGCCAAACACCTACTCAACATCAAGGAGAATGAGGAAAGAGAGCAGGCTAAAATAACACAGGTAACCCAGACAGATATAGTCCAAGAGGATAAGTGGCTAATAAAGCCAAGTGTATTGTTATGTTTTATCACCACCAAAGATCGACAAGTAGGATGAAGGTTGCCACAGTTAGTGAAGCATTGTTACACCTTTGAGGCAAACAACCAAGCAGAACCTTCCAGGTTGATAACCCAGTTGGTGGAGAGGTGCGTCACTTGCACACAGTAGGTGAAGGGGCAGTTTTCAGGTACCAAATAATGACATGTGTCTGCCTGTTCCATTTTTAGAACCCACAGTTTAAAGAAAGGAAGGTGCTCCATCCACCCGAAAGAGGACAAAGACAAAGAATTGAAACGCATAAATCTCCTTTTTTGTAACCGAAAAAACTCCTGGAACGATTGAAATTCTAGCATGTAGAAGTTTGTATAAATATGAAATTAGAAGAGAGAAAAAGGGATGGACCTTTTGGGTCGATTGTAATAGAGACTCTCTCCTTTTGAAAATTAATACAAATCAATCCGAAGACTTCTGATTCCGTCAAGACTGTGTTATGAGTTTGTATCCTCTGTGATTTCATATTCAATTTCATTTCGCATATATATGTCTGATGAATGTTTCATTGCACTTTAGTAAAACCTCTACTGTGGTGATAAATTTTTAGTCGTCTATATCGTTTACAACTTTTCCTCTGTATCGGCTATTAGCAGGTACAAGACCTATGAACTCTTTAGATATTCATATTTTATGCTTCGTCATATTTCTTCTTATCTTTTTCTTCTTCTATTTACAGGGTGAGATTCTCCCTTGATAGGAGCCTCGCATTATAGACAGCTTAATGTTTTTCTCACATTTCACACACCATTTATTTAAAAGATAACTCAGTTACGGGAAAAGGCCTTTGGTTTGCACTTTCTCTTCAATATCGGATTCAAAAGTTCTCTTTTATACGATCAAATTGACATAGCATCAAAAACCTCGAACTCTCCTTTAATTTTCTTGTTCCTCTACGATTGTCCCCGTTGCAAGACAGCCTAATATTGAACCCGGCTTGTCGGACCAAACCCGTATCACTTTGAACCTTTTCGATACCATACGTAAAACAGCCACCATCCAAGTAGAACTAGAATGTTCATGGGCCGCAATTGAACGGGATATAAGCATCCAAGAACAGTTGGAAGCGAGACAGCGACAACCTGGAAATCAACCTTAGCTTCCTTTCCTGAAGGTTGATTCTTCCCCTTTTTTTTAATCCTTTACTCACTTTTAGATGCCTAGACACTGTACTTTATAAGCCTTAAGTACAGACTCTGGAACAACAGTGGCAACAGTGGCATTGGGCTTTGCATCGATAATCTGCTTCCCTCTTTCATTCCCATTTTTAGGGTCTGATTCAATGTCAGAGCATGCATCTGATTCACAATCCCTCATCTTGACCACTAGTGACTGTTTGGCCCGACACTCACTTGTGTTGTGAGTGGATCTCTTATGGAATTCACACCACTTTCCCGTGTCCTTCTTCTACTTCGCGGTGTTGTTATTTTCTTGCGACTTTGGCAGGTTTTCTTGAGCCGCCATGCCTTGGATTTTTGCTTTGTTCTATAGTTTGGGGGCACCTTTTGCTTGATTTTGATTCACAGGTCCATAGTCTCGCTTATTTTGTTTGTATTTCTGCTCAATCTTGGCAGCATACCGGTATGTCGTACCAAGCAAGAAGATGTCTAGGAACTCCATTTTCTCCTGAATGTATCTGTGTAGATAATTGTGGTACTTCAACACCAAATGTTTCTCCAAATATTTGATATCAAACTTTGTGCACATGGTATGGAACAGATTTGTCAGCTCATGCACATCTTGATCCCTTTGTTGCTATAGTGTAGTCCATTGTATGTACTTGTCCTCATAGCTTCCCACGAGATAATATTGTTCCTTGATGGCATCTCGGAAAGAATTCCAAGTGGGTACGTCTGAGAACAGAGATGGTTCCTCCTCATCCTTTTTCTCATAGTAAGTTTCCCACCAGTCCTTGACATGGGGAGAAGCTTTGAGCAGTGAAAAAATAATCTTCTCTCAGTCGAAAAAGTCATGAACCGAGAAATATCCTTCTAATAGATTCAACCATCTATCTTCGGCATCTTCATCTATTTGGCCATCAAATATGGGAATGTCAAAGTTTACTTGTACCTTAAAAGGGGTTGCACCTCCAAAGTGATTGTTGGATGCAGATGTGCCGCCAGTGGGAAATCATTGAAGGATCTGGGTGAAGTTAGCCATCATCGTTTTCCTTTGTTTTTCAAGGGCCTCCTTGAGAAATATTTTGATAGGATCTTCTACTCCCTCATCTTTATTTTCGTCCCCCATGTGTGGTCGTCGGGGTTTACATGGCTGATCTTGCAAAGGTTCAACCAAATCGAGCCCTAACTCCTTATACCCCAACCTCGTCGGGGACATTCAAAGAAGGATCGAGAAAGAGCAGACCGCTATGATACCATTGATCCAAATTTATGGAGGAACACAACAGAATACACAAATAACCATGAATACAAAGATGCAGTGGAAATAACACTTCATTTCATTAATATCAAAGAACTGAAATTTGTTTACAGACAGAATAGAAATAAACTACCTAGGGCGTTGGTAGCTTATCTCTGAGAAGAGATGTGGCAGCTACAGACCTCTCAACTTTGTGTTCCAATGAGGCTTGAAGGCCTCTATATTATTGAGAAACAATGGAAACCCTAAAAATCCAAAAACCTAACCCTAGGAGATCAAACCCCAGAATGGGCCCTGTCGGGGTAAATTGGTACATCAATTTCCCGAGGTCGCAATTTTTGCATACTATCTTCGTTTGACGCATATGATACATCATTAGAAAGATATATCTGAGGAATACAATTTTTGACAGCAAATACCATGGCTTCAAAAAAAAAAATTATCGACCTGTTTATGCCCAAAAAATGTCGTTTAGGGCCTCAAAATGGCTTCGAAAGTTCAGGACCCAAAAAACTACCAAAAATAGTAAATTGTGCTACAATTAAGGAAACTGAAAGAAACAATTTTGTGGGTCCAAGTGGAATAGGCGGGTGGCCACCAATATCCACCTAGATCAACACCATTGCCTTATTCTCTCTAAAATATTTCCAACAACTATAAACTCGTCCAAAACCGAGTCCTGGTTCGAAATTTATGGCCTTCCGAAGTTTTTAGGCCATCATTGGCCAATAGCCACCCCCTTTTCCATGTGGCATCACTTATCTCATGCCATCCGACATGGCACTATCGTGACCTGGGTCATAACCCCTTTCCTATGACATGGCTACTAGTTGTAGGGAGTTTCTTCGGGCCTTTGTGCATATCGGCCTTTGGCCTTTCTACATTCTTGCACATGTCTAAAACCTTCTCGAAGTCCCTTTCCTCACTAGAATCCATAGTGGAGCTCTTTCCACTCTTAAATATCTAAAGTCTGAGATTTATCTACACTTAACATGTAGTTTATACTTAACGAGGAAATAGGTCCCACACCTAACTCGCACCCGATCCCACATCACCATGTGGAACTACCCAAGCATGCCACATCACCATGGCATGTGCAGGCCCGCCCAATTGGAGTTGGACACTACAACAAGGGAACTTCAGCACTTCAGTGTGTTAGCACTAGAATTCACACTTAGACTGTTGTAAGTGCAAGCCCAGTACCCATCAGAATGTGAAGGATAAATGTTTATAAAGGTGGAAAATGGATGGAAAACTCATTAAAGGATGTCTATCAAAGATAACTCCATAAAATATACACCAGCAAACAATGCCTTGAATAAATTCAGATCAGAATTTAAGAGATAAAGTGAATAGATGGAAGACTTGACAAGAAATGTGTAATATGCATATCATCTACATCAGGTAACACTAACACAAATATGAATAAAACTATCTAAAATAAGAACCTCTTAAAATCAAAGAGAAAATACTATGATACACTTGCAAACAATATCACAATAGATCCTTTATTGCAATAAATATACAATTAGTCATATGAATCATTCAATAGACTGTTATCAATTCCAGATAGCAAAACACGATAAAGAAGCAAGACTGATTTCCATTATTCAAAGTGTCTTAGATATGGTCCATACAATAAGGAGAAACTATGTTACAAAACATTATCAAAATAAGAGTTCTCAGTCACACCATTTGAACCCCTCATCAGTCTTACAATGCTCTTTAAATAGCCTAAACTATCATTTCCATCTCTACAATTCGCATTCCAACTTCCTCATAGGATCCATGTGCCTAAGGGAAGCATGGCAACATGTGTACAAAAGAAAATAAAAAAACTACTAATAAAAAGGAATATGTTGGCAACGTATGCAACATTCTTTATTGGTTGATGATGTGTCCATAAGAGTGGATCTTCTTGAGAGAGGTGGCCTCCAAAAATAGAACTAACCCTCGGAGTGTTGGTATGCATCCATCTTGACATCTGGCAGTTGTCTTTCCCCACAAAATATCCAAAAACTAAGATCACAACGCAATGCTACAAACTATCATGAAACAGTCAGTTTGTAGCGCTAGGAGATGTGAACGTTCCTATAGTGGCATGTTTCATTTTACCAAAGTTTTTAACATCCCAAAATTATACCAAGTGCCCAAATATGCTGCAAAAACTTCATTACCTGAATATATGACTGGAGGAAAACACCAAAATTGCTAATTATGGTTTAAAACTCATAGACATCACCAAAAATGTTGTAAAATGCATGAAACGGGAACTTTGACCAAAATTGATGTTGTTTATGGAGGTTGAATGTCTTCATCTCTTAATTCTAGAGCTTCTTTTGGTAGCAACCTTGGTCATCATGTCTAGGTTTCTTTTGGCCAATTCTTCTTTCAAAGGCTGCAGCCCTCCTTCAATCGTTTGATTTGATCTTGATGGGATTTGTTCTATATATAGATATTTTTGAGTTGTCTGTGAAGGGGTAGGAATATTTTAGCCAATAACTTGGCCTTATCAATGGTCTCATGGTACATGCCCATCAAATCCTTAAGCTTCTTCCTGGAACCCAAGTCCTGTTTTTTCAACTTATCAGATTCATCTCTCGCTTCCTTGAGTTGCCTCTTGATCATCTTGAAGGTGGGATTGCTTTCATGTTGAGGAGTAGTGATATCAACAACTTCAATATATTTCTTGGAAGACTTATATTTACCCTTTTTCTAGGTTGAAGTCTCTGCTACATCATCCTTCACAAGGACATTTTGCTTGGTTTTTTCTCTAGTAAAAGGCCTCCAATGTTTAACCTTATCTGCAACAATGGGTGGGGAAAAAACTATATTTTTCCCTTTTAAGCCTCTTGGTTTTCTTGAGGGAACCTCCATAGGGATAGGACCTGCCATTGGTGAATTTTATCTATATGTAGGTTGTGAAGGACCTCCTAATTCTGCTTCATAAGTGGCTCTATCATCCTTATCACTCATAGTCACCCTTTTCCTCTTGCTAGCCTCTGAATTCACTATCCTCTCAATAGGAGTAGGACTTTGAATATTGGACTGTGGGGTGGGGGAAACATCTAACTGAAATTGTGATGAAGTCAGGAAGGTTTCCCAGTCATTGTTTGTCTTCCTCAACTCCTATGTTACTAACATCTTAATAAGGCTAGAGTGAAATACACTAGTGTCTACTTCCTTTGACTTGGCTTGAACTTTGTCAGACATTTTACCAATGCTTTTAAAAAAGATAAAATGGAAGGTTTGTGGTTTCTTTTCCTGTGAAGTGTAACAGCATCCTGATGTAATATTGGTACACCATGTTAAACCTTCCATCACATGTGAAATATCTTTGGATAACCCTCAACATCTTATAAAAACATTCAAGCATGTGGCTTCTAGGTACCCCTTCAGACAAGTTGTCCTCCTAATACTACGGATTAAGGAATTCCTTTAAGGAAGAATTTAATGCCATAGACTTGAACCATTTCTCTCCACTATTGGGTATCTTTGTTGCAACAAATATGGAATGCTCTGAAACATCAAACTCTATCCTCCCTACTTTGGTTTTAGTCCCTTTAAAGTTGAGTACAAACTCTTTGGCCACCTTTGGATGCCCCCTCTACATCTTTTGACAGAAATTAATGCAACCTACCCTCTGAAAGGCTTCCCTAAACAAAGGTTCAGATTTAAGAAGTTTCATATCATAAGGATCTGTCCTTACAATATCCCCTCCCTTTTGAGTATTCTTGTGTTGTTGACTATCCATAATTGTTGTTGGAAGAATGCTTTTCTGTAAATTGTTTATGATAGCTAGGTGTGTGAAAACAGAGAATACAGAAATTTAGGGTTTTGATGATAGAACTATTTTCAAAAGGTTGACCTTTATAGACCTTTATACACACTGAGGTATGAGATAAAACACTCTTCAAGCAAGAGGGGTGAAGGAACAACAACTAAAATTTATGAATTAAGGAAGACGAATGAGAATTCTCTACTAAAACAGGGTTTTCATCAACATAAATATCAGTTGGCAGCATTAATGATGTATACAATTAAATACTGGTCCTACAGATGATCAACCATTATCTCAGGTTTGATAGGGGTAAAATTCAATGTTTAAGGCTAAACTTTCAAAGGATGTATAAGGTGAGGGTTTCAACAGTCCTTGAACAGAGGGTTCGCAGCATCTAGTTCGCAATGCCTAGTTCGCAGTGCCAGAGCAACCAGTTTACAATGCTGAGTAATTTCATTGGGGCAGGAGACTTCTTAGCAGAGGAAAAGATGCATGAGGTCAAGGTAACATTTTTTACTGGTGGACAAGATTCAAAATTCCATGGAGATGGATTTGAAGGCTGACAGCAAAGGAGTTTGGACAGTTCACAGCACTAATAGATAAACCAGCATAAAACCTTCTCTCAACCTTTAAACAGCATGGAGACCATCAAGGAGTACCTGGTAAACTTGGGTTTGATGTTGATGCCTCTATATTTGAACTGATATGTCAACAAGTCATCCAAGCTTCAACGATCCTCTTCAGCCAATCTGCAGCCCCTGGTTCACAGTGCCAATTTGCAACGTCAAATTCAAACTCAAATTATGCAGCTCGAGGAGACTGTTAGAATATCTGTGACATAATCCTTGAAAATTTGGTTAAAATATGGTGTTGAAAATAATGAAATCCCATTTGACACATTCCTTAACTGCAATGATGACAAATGAATGCTTGAGGTACTCGTGAGTATGCTACGAACTCTCCTGGTGAGTTGGCAGCAAATAAAATTGACCTTGACTTGACATATAAAGGTTTGGATAGTGACAAAGGAAATCTTGTGTACATCATGGAGGCATGACATGTCATGGTAATGATTTTAATATCAAAAGTGTGACTCATAAGGACCATTAACCTTGTAATGATGACAAAACTCATGACATAAATGCTCTAAACCAAGGCTAAACATAACCTTGCTTATTTAAATCAAAATTAAAGTTATGACCACAATAAAGAAGACCCAAAACCTAAGACATATAAACCCTATGACTCAAAAACAAAACCAAGTGATTTTTTTACCCCTACAATTCTAAGTGCTAACATTTGGCTCCACAGGGGATGGCATGCTCCCTATGAGCTATCAAGAACATGCAGTTCCAATGCCTTATCCATTAGGCTAGGAGTCATTATTGAAATAAAATAAAACTAACTAAAGACTGATATTTACAATAAAAGGAAGCCAATCATGGCTTTAGGAGAAGTATTTCTTCAGAAAATTCCCATTGACTAGGCCACCAGAAAATTCAGTATCTTCCAAGCTCTGCAATTTAAAAGTGTTATTCTGCAAAACTTCAGAAACCTTAAAAGGACCAATCCACAAGGCTTATAATTTATCATGGTTTCCCTTATATTTCCTTTTTGCATCCCATTTGAGTACCAGGTCTCCCAGCTAGAAATCTTCTTTCTTCACCTTCTTAGCAAAAGCTTCTTTGATTTTTCGTTGATGGCTTTTTGCTTTATCAAATATTTGTTCCCTGGTTTGTTGTAATTCTACAAGTTGGTGCATCCTCCGGATCATGTCATCTGGTTCCCCTTCTTGATCTTGAGGAAACTTTTCTACAGGTAAAGCTCATTGAGTAGGAAAAACAACTTCAGTTCCATAGACCAACTGAAATGGAGTAGTACCAATTGATCTTTTGGTGGTTACTCTATCTTCCCATAGAGAAAAATTTAGTTTTGAATCCCATGACTTTTTGTTATCCTCCAACAGGTTTCTGATGATCCTTACTAGGATTTTGTTGGAGGATTCTGCTAAGTCATTACCTTGAGGGTAGTATGGGGTAGAGTGAATAACTCAAATCCCAAACTTTTCACAAAACTTCACTGGAGGATCATCTTTAAAATATGCATCATTATTAGTAATAATCTTGTTAGGACAACCAAACCTTGAAAAAATGTCTTCCAGGAAGCCAATGACTACTTTATGTGTTTCATTTCTTGGGGGAATGGATTCTATCCACTTGGTGAAATAATGATTACCAGTCAGAATCCAATGATGTTGACCACTTGTAGTTGGATGGATTTATCCAATGAAATATAATCCCCACTATTGGAAAGTACCAGATACCACTATGGGCTTCAAAGGAAAATATTTGAGCTACTACTCGCCTGAGAATTTATGACATTTATCACAAGTTCTGATCTTTGCACACACATCAGTAAATAATAAAGGCTGGAAGTACCCATATCTAAGTATTTTATATGTTGTAGTCCTCCAAAAATGATGATGATCCAAGTGGATATCGGTGGCCACCCACCTTTTCTAGCTGGCTCAAAACAGCTTTCTAGCAATTTTGATAATTTACTATTTTTAGCAGTTTTTTGGGTCCTGAACTTCCGGAGCCGTTTTGAGGCCCTAAAAGGCATTTTTGGGGGTGTATTATGGTTGCAAAATTTTTTGAAATTGTTGTAGTCCTCGGATAGATCTTTCCAACAAGCTATCATACGCCTAAAACAGAGATAGTATGCAAAAGTTACGACCCCAAGAAGTTGATGTACTAACTTACCCAAACAGGGCCCACGTGACTTTTGGCACTTCATCTCCTAGGGTTAGGTTTTTGGATGTTTAGGGTTTTTAAAACTCCTGTTTATTGTAAAAATGCCTTGAGAGCCTCATTGTAATCATATTCTTTTGAATGAGCGCAACCGTCACATCTCTTCTCAGAGCTAAGCCACCACCATTCCAGCAAGCTTGTTTTCCACTGCATTTAACAGTTTCAGCTTATTTCCTTATTGAATAGAAAACCAATTTTACCGTATCTCTGTTATTCAGTGTTAAGCATCTAGTAATAATCTATAGTCATTTCGTTCTACTCATAAAATCTGGATCAGTGGTATGAGAGTGGTCTACTCCTTGTTGTCTTAATTCATGTCCCCAACGAGGTCAGAGTACAAAGATTTGGGTCTTGAGCTTGTTTCTTTTGAGGACAAAGGCTCTCACACACCTAAGCAACCTCTCATGGAAGGAGAAAAAAAATATGATGGGACAGGAGATCCTTTCAAACTGTTGATTGAGAAATCCCTCACACAACAGAGGAATGAGATGATGGATAATTTCACACAAATCCTTCGACGACTACCAACAGGCGATGCATCTTCTTCGAGCGGAGGCACCGCCCCCTTCAAGGTACAAATAAACTTCGATATTCCTATATTTGAAGGTCAGATAGATGAATATGTTGTAGACAAGTGGTTGAATCTACTAGAAGGGTATTTCTTTGTCCATAACTTTTCAAATAGAGAAAATATTACTTTTGCGCTCCTCAAAGTCATTCCCCATGTCAAAGATTGGTGGGAAACTTTCTGTGAGGAAAAGGAAACAGAGGAACCCTCATTATTTACAGTCACGACTACCTGGGAATCCTTCAGGGATGCTATTAAGGAACAATACTACCATGTCGAAATTTATGACGACTTGTATACCAAACGGACCACACTCTGGCAAGAAAGAGACCAAGTAGTGCAAGATTTCACAAATATCTTCCATACCTTGCGCACCAAGCTGGGTATCAAATATTTAGAGAGACATCTATTTCTCAAGTATCTCGGTGCTCTACATAGATACATCCAAACCAAAATGGAATTTATGGACATCTCATCCTTGGGCACGGCCTACCGATATGCCATCAAAATCGAGCAGAAGCTCAAACAAAAGACGCGACAATTTGGGTCGGGGAACCCCTCACAACAAAAGCTAGGAAAGGGCGGCCACAACCCACAAAACAAAGGACAGATCAAAGATGGATAGTATCAAGACAACCAATCCAATCTGCAATCAAAGAAGGACACCGAAAAGACAAAGAAAGATACCGAGAAGTGGTGCGACTTCCATAAGAGGTCTTGGCATAACAATGTTGACTACCGCTCAATGCAGACGTTGGTGGCCGAAGTGAAAGCCTTTGAATCATATGCGGGTTCTGACTCTAAGTTAGAACTAGAAAGGGGAATATGGATCATTGACACAAAACCCAGTGCCACCGTTGCTACCACCAAGCTCCAGCATGGTGAACCAGATGAGCCAGAAGAAGGAGAGCACCTCTTCCATTCACAAATGTGGGTAAAAGGCACCCCACTGAACTTCATCTTTGATATTGGTATCCAGAAGAACCTCATCTCAGTAGAGGTCATCAAGTGGCTGGCCCTACCGACAACATCGCACCCAAAACCCTACACTATTAGATGGATCTGCCAAGGAAGTGATCTCTGTGTTAGCCAACAGTGTCGACCGCCATATGGCATCAAGCCCTTCAAAGACGAGGTATTGTGTGATGTTGCTCCTCTCAAATTTTGTGATGTTCTTCTATGCCAACCTTATTTATGGAAACGTCATGTTGTATATGATTCTAGGCCTCATAATGTTATTATTACTTTGAACAAGAAATTGTACAGGATACCCAAGGTTGTCCCAGCTAGTGTTATTTCCTTGATCTCTGTTAAGCAATGCAGGAAAGTCATCTCTCGGATGGGGAAGTTTGTCTTCTTCGTGATTCGCTCTCAAAATGAGAGAAAAATCACAGCCACATCCAGGGTCTCTGCAGCCGACCACTCCACACAACAGAAACAAGTAGATAAGGTCATGGAAGAATACTCAGATATCTTCTCCTCACCTACCGGGATACCTCTTCACTGCCAGGTCAAGAACCCCATTGATCTGACCCCCGGCGCACCGCTGCCCAATGGGCCAGTCTATCGCTGCTCTCTATTACAGAATGAGGAGATCAAGTGATAGATCCAAGAATTTCTCCACAAGGGGCACATCCGTCCTAGCTCATCACCTTGCAGGATCCCAATCATGCTGGTACAGAAGAAAAATGGAACCTGGCGACTTTGCATTGATTATCGAGATCTGAATAAAATCACAGTCAGAAATTGGTACCCAATTCCTCGAATCGACGACCTCCTTGATCAACTCATGGGCACCAAATACTTCAGTAAGATTGATCTAAATTTTGGCTACCACCAGGTCCCGATAGAACAAACAGATGTATGGAAGACCACCTTCAAGTCAAAGTAAGGCCTTTTTATATGGTTGGTCATGCCCTTTGGTCTGAAAAATGCTCCAGCCACTTTCATGAGGATGATGGAAGATATCCTGCGACCATTCACTAATACTTTTGTAGTGGTGTATCTTGATGATATTCTCATTTAAAGCAAGACTTGGGCCGAACACTTGCAGCATATTCAGAAGGTTCTGCACACCCTACAGTAGCACAAGCTATACGCCAACTTGGAAAAATGCTCCTTCGGCATGGATAGGGTACATTACCTAGGCTACATCATTGATCAAAATGGCATACATGTGGATCTAACCAAGATCCAAGTCATCCATGACTAGCCAGCCCCAACCACACTCACTAAGCTTCGGAGCTTCTTGGGCCTTGCCAATTTCTACCACAAGTTTGTGTTGGGATTCTCCCATATTGCATGGGCCCTCAGCCAAATAACCAGCGGTGGTGGTAAGGCGAAATTTGTGTGGGGCCGGCCCCAACAACAAGCGTTTGATGATTTGAAGCAGCGCTTGTTCTCATCCCCATTACTTTCACTACTAGACCTGCAGCAGCCCTTTGAGATTGAGACTAATGCTTCAGACTATGTTGTGGGTGTCGTTCTCACGCAGCACGGCCACACTGTGGCCTATCATAGTGCGACACTATTAGATGTTTTTCATAAGTACCCTACTTACAACAAAGAAATGTACTCCATTGTGAAAGCCTACCACCAGTGGAGAAATTACATTCTCTGGAGGGAGACAGTCATCCACACTGATCATAAGCCACTGCAGTTCATGCAGACACAAGGAAAATTGCAGAATGACCACCATCAAAAGTGGTTCACATACTTGCAGCAATTCCACCTCAACATCAAGTATAAAACAAGAAGCACCAACCGCCTCGTTGATTGACTCAGCAGACCACCAGTCACGGCACTCACCACAGTGCTAGACTCCTGAGGCCATGAGACCTTTGGATGGCCCCAACTCTATGAGATAGACCCGGACTTCGCCACCACCTACCAAATGTTGGGTGCAAAGGAAGTTGTCGATAATTTCCATCTTCAAGATGGGTTGTTGTGTCATCTAGGCCATATATGTGTTCCCTCAAGTAAGTGAGTGAAGATGATCTGGGCAGCCCACTATAGTCGGGTGGCAGGACAATTCGGCGTTGAAAAGGCAATGGCAATGCTAGAAACTTCGACAAGAGGTCAGCAAGTATATCAGGTCTTGCACTGACTGTGCTATTGCCAAACCAACCATTAAGAAACAGGGCATGTACACCCCTCTTCCTACTCCTGACAGACCATGGGAATCCATCTCAATGGACTACATGTCGGGCCTCCCATCCACCAAGCGGGGAAATGACTGTGTTTTCGTGGTTTTCGATCGCTTTTCTAAGATGGTGATTCTGGTTTCTTGCAAGAAGAGCATCACAGCAGAAGCCACTGCCAAGCTCTTCTTTGAACAAGTCTAGGTACATTTTGGAATACCACAAACCATTGTCTCAGATCGGGACAGTCGATTTCTCATCACATTTTGGTCGAGCCTTTGGTCACTGCTGGATGCCAAGCTCACCAAATCCACGGCCTTCCACCCCCAGATAGATGGCCAAACTGAGTTCGTAAATCCAATGATCGTGCATATCCTGAGCATGTATAATTCCAAGCACCCTCGCACATGGGATGAGAGTCTTCCCTATGTCCAGCATAGCTACAAACGAGCCCTGCATAGCTCAACCGGCCATAACCCCTTTCAGGTGGGGTTGGGATTCCAACCATTGGGTCCCATAGATGTTGCAGTTCCCCTTACGGACACCTCGACCAACTCCTCTCCTACTCCAACTGAGGCTGACAAAGCCACCCAGTTCATTGAGAGGATCCAACACATCCGCCAACAGGTTCAGGATATCCTATAGAAGTCCAATGACAAGTACAAGTAGCGCCATGATCAACATCGGGTTCCACATAAGTTTCAGGTGGGCGAAAAAGTTTGGTTGCACTTGGAGAAAGAACGCCTTACAGGACCCTATCAGAAGATTTTCCCACTCCATTATGGGTCATACACCATCACCAAGGCTATGGGGGATAATTCTTTTGCACTCAACATTCCTCCTTTCCTTGGCCTGCACCCAGTGTTCAATGTGGACCTCCTTTGGCCTTATTTCCCACCATTATTGGACACCTCAGACGTAGCAGAACAGCTGACACCAACAGAGCTCAACCCCGAATGCATACAATAGGCATCCATTGATCAGATTGTGGACACAGAGATCAAGGGAAATCGACAACAAAGGATCCAGCTTTATGGAGTCGTCAAAGTAGGGCAGCTCCTGCACCAAGGCAAGTGGCTCACCCAGGGCCAAATTCAGCAGAAATTTCCTCATCTGATGGGGGACCTCAACACAATGGAGACAATTGCTTCCTAAGGATGGAGGATTGATCTAGGTGGATATCGGTGGCCACCCACCTTTTCCAACTGGCTCAAAACAGCTTTCTAACAATTCTGATAATTTACTATTTTTAGCAATTTTTCGAGTTCTAAACTTTCGGAGTCGTTTTGAGGCCCTAAACGACATTTTTTGGGGTATGTTGTGGTCGAAAAAAAATTTGCAATTGTTGTATTCCTTGGATAGATTTTTCCAATGGGCTATCATATGCCTAAAATGAAGATCGTATGCAAAATTTACGACCCCAGGAAGTTGATGTACTGACTTACCCAAACGGGGCCCACATGACTTTTGGCGCTTCATCTCCTAGGGTTAGGTTTTTGGATGTTTAGGGTTTTTGAAACTCCTGTTTATTGTAAAAAGGCCTTGAGAGCCTCATTGTAATCATCTTCTTGTGAATGAGCACAGTCATCACATCTCGTCTCAGAGATAAGCCGCCACCATTCCAGCAAGCTTGTTTTCCGCTGCATTTTACAGTTGCAGCTTATTTCCTTATTGAATAGAAAACCAGTTTTACTATATCTCTGTTATTCTGTGTTAAGCATTTGGTAATAATCTGTATTCATTTCATTCTGCTCATAAAATCTTGATCAGTGGAATCAGAGCCGTCATCTCCTTGTCGTCTTAATGTATGTCCCCAATGAGGTCGGAGTACAAAGATTTGGGTCTCGAGCTTGTTTCTCTTGAGGACAAAAGCTCTCGCGCACCTAAGCGACCTCTCATGGAAGGAGAAAAGAAATATGATGGGATAGGATATCCTTTCAAACTGTTGATTGAGGAATCCCTCATGCAACAGAGGAACAAGATGATGGATAATTCACGCAAATCCTTCGGCGACTACCAACAGCGGACACATCTTCTTCGAGTGAAGGCACCGCCCCCTTCAAGGTACAAATAAACTTTGATATTCCTATATTTGAAGGTCAGATAGATGCAGATGTTGTAGACAAGTGGTTGAATCTACTAGAAGGGTATTTCTCTTTCCATAACTTTTCGAATAGAGAAAAGATTATTTTTTGTGCTCCTCAAAGTCGTTCCCCATGTCAAAGATTGGTGGGAAAATTTCTATGAGCAAAAGGAAATAGAGGAACCCTCATTATTTACAGTCATGGCCACTTGGGAATCCTTCAGGGATGCTATTAAGGAACAATACTACCCTGTCGGAAGTTATGACAACTTGTATCCCAAATGGACCACACTGTGGCAAGAAAGAGACCAAGCAGTGCCAGATTTCACAAATATCTTCCATACCTTGTGCACCAAGCTGGGTATCAAATATTTAGAGAGACATCTAGTGCTCAAGTATCTTGGTGCTCTGCATAGATACATCCATACTGAAATGGAATTTCTGGACATCTCATCCTTGGGCACGGCCTACCGATATGCCATCAAAATCGAGCAGAAGCTCAAACAAAAGATGCGACAATT
Organism: Picea engelmannii; assembly: GCA_009831015.1. NCBI lineage: Eukaryota > Viridiplantae > Streptophyta > Pinopsida > Pinales > Pinaceae > Picea > Picea engelmannii. The sequence continues at coordinate 687,553 of ML783032.1, read as the reverse complement.
TGGGTCGAGGAACCCCTCACAACAAAATCCAGGAAAGGGCGGCCCCAACCCATAAAACAAAGGATAGAGCAAAGATGGATAGTATCAGGACAACCAGTCCAAGCCGCAAGCAAAGAAGGACACTGAAAAGACAAAGAAAGATACCGGGAAGTGGTGCGACTTCCATAAGAGCCCTGGGCATAACAATGTTGATTGTTGCTCAAAGCAGACACCGGTGGCCAAAGTATAAGCCTCTGAATCAGATGCGGGTTCTGACTCTGAGTCAGAACTAGAAAGGGGAAGATGGATCATTGACGCAGAACCCAGTGCCACCATTGCTACCACCAAGCTCCAGCATGGTGAACCAGACGAGCCAGACGAAGGAGAGCGTCGCTTCCATTCACAAATGTGGGTAAAAGGCACCCCACTGCACTTCATCGTTGATAGTGGTAGCCAGAAGAACCTCATCTAAGTAGAGTTCATCAAGCGACTGGACCTACCGACAATGTTGCACCCACAACCCTACACCATTAGATGGCTCCGCCAAGGAAGCGATCTCCGCGTCAGCCAACAGTGTCGACTATCGTACAGCATCAAGCCCTTCAAAGACGAGGTATTGTGTGATGTTGCTCTTCTCAAAGTTTGTGATGTTCTTTTGGGCCAACCTTATTTATGGAAACGCCATGTTGTATATGAGTCTAGGCCTCGTAGTGTTATTATTACTTTGAACAGGAAATTATACAGGATACCCGAGGTTGTCCCACCTAGTGCTATTTCCTTGATCTCTGCTAAGAATTGCAGGAAAGTCATCTCTCAGATGGGGAAGTTTGTCTTCTTTGTGATTCGCTCTCAGAATGAGAGAAAAATCACAGCCACATCCAGGGTCTTTGCGGCTGACCTCTCCAAACAACAGAAGCAAGTATATAAGGTCATGGAAGAATACTCGGATATCTTCTCCTCACCTATTGGGGTACCTCTGCACTGCCAGGTAAAGCACCCCATCGATCTGACCCCTGGTGCACCACTGCCCAATGGGCCAATCTATCGTCGCTCACTATTAGAGAATGAGGATATCAAGCAACAGATCCAAGAATTTCTCCACAAGGGGCACATCTGTCCTAGCTCATCATATCGTGCTGGTACAGAAGAAAGATGGAACCTGACGAATTTGCATTGATTATCAGGCTCTAAATAAAATCACAATCAGAAACCGGTACCTGATTCCCCGAATCGAAGACCTCCTAGATCAACTCATGGGCACCAAATACTTCAATAATATTGATCTGAAGTCTGGCTACCACCAGGTCCCGATAGAACAGAAAGATGTATGGAAGACCGCCTTCAAGTCAAAGGAAGGTATTTTTGAATGGTTGGTCATGCCCTTTGGTCTGACAAACGCTCCAGCCACTTTCATGAGGATGATGGATGATATCCTGCGACCATTCACCAATACTTTTGTAGTGGTGTATCTTGATGACATTCTCATTTACAACAAGACTTGGGCCGAACACTTGCAGCATATTCAGCAGGTTTTTCACACCCTGCAGCAGCACAAGCTATACGCCAACTTGGAAAAATGCTCCTTCGACATGGACAGGGTACATTACCTAGGCTACATCATTGATCAACATGGTGTGCATGTGGATCCAACCAAGATCCAAGTTATCTGTGACTGGCTAGCCCCAGCCACACTCACTGATCTTTGGAGCTTCTTGGGCCTTGCCAATTTCTACCGCAGGTTTATGTTGGGATTCTCCCATATTGCATGGGCCCTCAACCAAATAACCAAGGGTGGTTGTAAGGAAAAATTTGTGCGGGGCTAACCCCAACAACAAGTGTTCAATGATTTGAAGCAACGCTTGTGCTCAGCCCCAGTAATTTCACTACCAGACCTGTAGCAACCCTTTGAGATTGAGACTGATGCTTTAGACTATGTTGTGGGTGTCGTTCTCATGCAGCACGGCCACCCCATGGCCTATCATAGTGAGACACTATCAGATGTTGTCCGTAAGTACCCTAATTACGACAAAGAAATGTACTCCATTGTGCAAGCCTACTGCCAGTGGAGACATTACATTCTTGGGAGGGAGACAGTCATCCACACTGATCATAAGCCACTGCAGTTCATGCAGACACAAGGAAAATTGCAGAATGACCACCATCAAAAGTGGTCCACATACTTGCAGCAATTCCACCTCAACATCAAGTATAAAAAAAGAAGCACCAACCGCGTTGTTGATTGCCTCGATAGACCACCAGTCGCGGCACTCACCACAGTGCTAGACTCCTACGGCCATGAGACCTCTGGATGGCCCCAACTCTATGAGACAGACCTGGACTTTGCCCACACCTACCAAATGTTGGGTGCAAAGGCATTTGTCGATAATTTCCATCTTCAAGATGGGTTGTTGTGTCGTCTGGGCCATATATGTGTTCCCTCAAGTGAGTGAGCGAAGATGATCTGGGAAGCCCACTATAGGCAGGTGGCAGGACACTTTGGCGTCGAAAAGACAGTGGAGATGCTACAAAAAAATTTCTACTGGCCAAAACTTCGACAGAAGGTCACCAAGTATATCAGGTCTTACACTGTCTGTGCTATTTCCAAACCAACCACTAAGAAATAGGGCATGTACACCCCTCTTCCTACTCCTTACAGACCATGGGAATCCATCTCAATGGAATAAATGTCGGGCCTCTCATCCACCAAGCGGGGAAATGACTATGTTTTTGTGGTTGTCGATCGCTTTTCTAAGATGGAGATTCTGGTTGCTTGCAAGAAGAGCATCACAACAAAAGCCACTGCCAAGCTCTTCTTTGAATGAGTCTGGGTACATTTTGGAATCCCACAAACCATTGTCTCAGATTGGGACAGTCGATTTCTCAGGACATTCTGGTCGAGCCTCTAGTCACTGTTGGACACCAAGCTCACCAAATCCACGGCCTTCCACCCCCAGACAGATGGCCAAACCGAGGTCGTAAATCGAATGGTCGTGCATATCATGTGCATGTATAATTCCAAGTACCCTCTCACATGGAATGAGAGTCTTCCCTGTGTCCAGCATCGCTACAACCGAGCTCTGCATAGCTCAACCGGCCACAGCCCCTTTCAGGTGGGGTTGGGATTCCAACCATTGGGTCCCATAGATTTTGCACTTCCCCTTGCGGTCACCTCGACCGACTCCTCTCCTACTCCAACTGAGGCTGACAAAGCCACCCGATTCATTGAGAGGATCCAACACATACGCCAACAGGTTCAGGATATCCTACAGAAGTCCAATGACAAGTACAAGCAGCGCCATGATCAACATCGGGTTCCACATAAGTTTCAGGTGGGCAACAAAGTTTAGTTTCACTTGCAGAAAGAACGCCTTATAGAACCCTATCGGAAGCTTCACCCACTCCATTATGGGTCGTACACCATCACCAAGGCTATGGGGGATAATGATTTTGCGCTCAACATTCCTCCTTTCCTTGGCCTACACCCAGTGTTCAACGTGGACCTTCTTCGGCCTTATTTCCCACCATTATTGGACACCTCAGACATAGCAGAACAGCTGACACCAACAAATATCAACCCCGACTGCATACAATAGGAATCCATTGATCAAATTGTGGACACACATATCAAGGGTACTCGACAACAAAGGATCCAGCTTTATCGAGTCGTCAAAGCAGGGGAGCTCCTGCACCAAGGCAAGTGGCTCACCCGAGGCCAAATTCAGCAGAAATTTCCTCATCTGATGGGGGACCTCAACGCAATGGAGACCATTTCTCCCTAAGGATGGAAGATTGATCCAGGTGGATATTGGTGGCCACCCACCTTTTCCAGCTGGCTCAAAACAGCTTTCTAGCAATTTTGATAATTTACTATTTTTAGCAGTTTTTCGGGTCCTAAACTTCTGGAGTTGTTTTGAGGCCCTAAACGACATTTTTTGGGGTATGTTGTGGTTGAAAAATTTTGTGAAACTGTGGTATTCCTCGGATAGATCTTTCCAATGGGCTATCATACACCTAAAACGGATATCGTATGCAAAAGTTACGACCTCGGGAAGTTGATGTACTGACTTACCCAAACGGGGCCCACATGACTTTTGGCGCTTCATCTCCTAGGGGTAGGCTTTTGGATGTTTAGGGTTTTTGAAACTCCTGTTTATTTTAAAAAGGCCTTGAGAGCCTCAATGTAATCATCTTCTTGCGAATGAGCGCAGCCGTCACATCTCTTCTCAGAGATAAGCCACCACCATTCCAACAAGCTTGTTTTCCGCTGCATTTTACAGTTTCATCTTATTTCCTTATTGAATAGAAAACCAATTTTACTGTATCTTTGTTATTCTGTGTTAAGCATATGGTAATAATCTGTAGTCATTTCATTCTACTCATAAAATCTGGATCAGATGACCTCCACATAGGCTATCATGAAAATCATTCATGGTTTGTTTTGCCTCTTCTGGATCCAAGCATCTTAAAAGAACCCCTACATGATCTTTCCAATATAGAACATGATCAACAATGCAATAACTGACTGCTTTAAGATTTAAATCCCTCACTTTAGTCTTCTCAATTCCAGTAGGAAGTTGCAATGTTTGCAAGAAATGAATGAGATCCGTGTACCAGCTACACTTTGTCAACTTTGGGCTGATAAATGAGGTGTTGCTAGGAATATCAGTTTGATGATTTTTAGAATTAGAATTCATGAAATTTACCCCAATTTCCTTACAATTTGATTCAGCTAATAATATAGCTAAACCTTGACCTTTCACCAACTTGGTAGGTTTCATCTCAAGATCAAACTCCAAAATCTTGGCAATCCACTTACTCCTTTTCCCATCTACATCAAGATGAATCATAATTTCTTTTACTGAACTTGAGGGAACATAAGCAATAATTTTGGAATGAAGAACATATACTCTGAAAGATTTGAGGGCTTTGACCAGATCATAAGCTTGTTTCTCCATGATGTCATATCTGAATTTAGCATCTCTCAAAGCTTTGCTAAAAAAAGAAATAGGTTGCTCCATTCCATCTAAGTTCTTCTAAAGAAGGGCAGCAGCTAGTGTATCATTTGAAGCAAAAGAAAAGATCAGAAATTATTTTGAGTAATAAGGAATGATAAGAACATGTTCATCAACCAGTGCTTGTTTTATTTTCTCAAAACAAATCCTAGCTTCTTGTGTCCATTTTACTTCATTCCCTTTTCTCAACATGGATGTGATAAATTTTACCAACTCAACAAAATTGGATATAAATCTTATCAAGAAGTTTATCTTACCAAGGAAGGACTGGATTTATTTCTTGGACATTAGGAGAGATAGAGTTTTGAAATACTCTACTCTACTTAGGTCAATTTTCACTCCTTCAGCTGAGACAATATGTCCTAGCAGCTTGCCTTCCTTCATAGCAAAAAGGGACTTCTTGGGATTAAGTGACAGCCCATATTTTCTGCATTTCAGGAACACCTTATCCAAATGTTGATAATTCTCTTGATCATATTTTGAAAATACTGGGATATCATCCAAGTAGATCGCCACAAACTTATCCTTTTCTCCAATAAAAGCAATATCCATTGCGCACTAGAAAGTTTCCCCTACATTCATGAGACCAAAGGGCATATTGGCATACATAAATGTACCCCAAGGAGTGGTGAATGTTGTCTTCTCCATGTCTTCAAGTAATACAGAAATATTATTGTAGCCTGAAAATACATCAATCATGGACATCATTGTTGAGCCTATCACCCTTTGCAAAATATTCTCCATCTTAGGCACGAGGTAATTATCTTTCCTGGAACACCTGTTTAAATTTGTAAAATCAACACAAAGTCTGATTTCACCATTATTTTTCCTAACAGGGACTAGATTAGTTATCCACTCAGAATACCTCAAAGGTATAATTATCTGAGCATCATGAATTTTTTTGACCTCCTTCTCCATAATGGGCAGCAAAATAGGATTGATCTGCCTTAGTTTCTATCTAAATGGTTTGGTATCATCCTTCAAGGGTATTCTATGATCAATAATGATTGTATCATAAGTTTTCCAATCCTCATACTTCCATGCAAAGACATCAGCAAATTCCTTTAACAGTTTGATATACTCAGCCCTTTGTTTTTCTGAAATACTACTAGATATTTTGACATACTTGGGATCTTCATCAGTACCTAGATTGCACTTTGTCAGGTCATCATTTTCATTTGAACCTCTCACTTTCACAGCCACATCATTGTTATCAAAAAAATCTCTCCAAGGGAACTATTCCTTTGGGAATATTATTACTAGACAACGAGACAACCTTGTGGTCTGCTATCTTTTTCAGAAATTTATCATCATGAGGACTTTTCTTGTCATTTGGGTCTTGATCAATGTGAAGAGAAAAAAATTCCTCTATTGTTTCCAGAAATCTCTTTATTTCAATATCATCTTCAAAAACCTTCCAATGTTTGACAATGTCAGGCATAGAAGATGTATACTTCACATCAACATCATACTTGAGTTTAGGAGGTAGTGGGATTTTAAAGTTACTAGCAGAAACGGCTAGGGAATCAGCTAATGTATTATCTTCTCTGGGAACAAAGGATATGTTGAAAGCTAAGAAGAAATTATCAATAAGATCCCATACCTCAGTCATGTAATTCCTCAGTCTTGGATGCTTTTCTTGATATATATTTCTGACTTGATGCATAATCAGCTCTGCATCTACAAAAACTGACAATTCTTCAATTTTCATATCTTTAGCAGCCCTTAGCCCCAAAACTAGAGCCTTATATTCTGCAATGTTGTTTGTGGCTTAAAATTCCAATTTGAAAGACAAAGTTATGACTTCTTGAGAGGGAGAAATGAGCACAACTCCAGCACTAGTGCTATCTTTAGAATATGCCCCATCAAAATACATTTTCCAACTCTGAGCACCTTGTATGATTGTTTCACATGTTGTTGGTGATTGCTTTCAAATTTCCAGTGGTGACTGAGTAAGATCAATACGCTGCAGAATGCTAGATCCCAAATCAGTGTCAACAAAATAAATGGGATTGGTTTTTGGGATTACCTTCATCACTAATAATATAAGCTAGTTGTGCTTCTCTATACAACCTTCTGTGTTCACCCCTAAAGATCGGTATTGTGGCATAAGAGAGATCCATTTGCAATGTCTCTCCCAACCTTTTAATCCATGATCTGTACAATAACATCCCAAACTTAATGGGAACATATGCAACTACAATATCCATGACTATACTCTTCATTGGTAGTTGAAATAGGGTGACAACCAAATCTTTAATCACCCCAAGGAATTTCACCTTTCTTGAGTCAAAGGAATATACATCATGATATGTTTTGGTGATTTCCAGACCCAATTCATCCATGACAGACTTAGGCATTAAGTTATGGGATGCACCTGAGTCCATAAGGCAATTGTGAAATATTTTATCATGTACATGCAATGAGGTGTAAAAAGGAGGAGAAGATTCATCTCTATCTTCTACTAGGGGACCCAATATAACTGTAGGTTTTTCATCTTGCAAATTAACTGAGTCTATTGAATGGGAATAAAATTTAGGCTACAGCATTTTAGAAATGGACTTCTTGAAATCTTCGTTCTTTATCAATTCTAGGAATGGGACTAGAATTTTTATTTTTTGGATTTCATTCTCAAAGTTAAAAGAAGATGGGGATTTCAGAATTTCTTTGGTCTCTTGAACAGGAGCTTTAATCGCAGGTTGATTATTTTTTTCCTCATTTCATTTATTTGGTGTAGCCACTATTTTAGTGGAACTTTCTTATTTTTGGGGTTGATTCGATGTACTGGGCTTTCCCTCTTTTTGTTTTGACCTAAAATTGTACTTATTCTGAGTTTCATTTGCTTCCTCTCCCTTACTTAACTTATTTAGTTGATTGTTCATTAGAGACTCTTCATAAGAAGATTGAGTTAGATGAGGAGAACTTGATGTGTCCCCTAGACAATGAATTTCCTAATCTGTTTCCTCATTCTCTCCTTCTTCATCATCAACCAAACTGTTTTGGAGAGAGGTTTGAACCTTTTGATCCTCTTTGTTTCTTTGATCTCTTTGAAGAATTTGAGGTGCATTGTTTTGTCTTCTTAAATTGTTTCTATTTCCAAAATCTTATGTGTTTCTATTTGCTTGTCTCCCTTCAAGTTTTAGTTTTTCCATTTCTACAGAAAGTGACTTGACTAACTTAGTTAATTCATCAACCCGAGGGTTAGTTCCTGAAGCATCAAAAGTTGAAGCTTCTGCCTTTTGTTTCCTTCTATCCCTATCATACTTGCCTCTTAATTTATTTGTTGCCAATATGTTTGATTCCACCTCTAGAGCAACATCTTACATATGGGATAATGAAGTAGACCTTCTCTCTCAATAGAAGATAAAACTCAGGTTCAAAGGCACTATCATAGGTTATTTTGGAAAAAAAATTAGTAAGCTTGATCTCATTAGGTATTTTGCTATACATTTTGTTAAACCTCTTTGAAAAGTATAATACTAATTCACCTTCTTTTCTTTTGAGAGCCCCAAATTCTGTGATATAATATAAAAAGTCTTTCTGGTCACCCCAATGCCTTAAACAGGCATCATATAGGGCTTCAATCCCCTCAATTGATCTAGTGGATAAAGTCCTAAACCATTTTCTAGCTTCTCCATCAATACTTGTACAAAAACCCTCATCCAAACATCCTCATTCCCAATATTCATATTATTAGCATAGCTATAAAATGTTGCAAGGTGTTCTTCTGCAGTGATATATTCTTCTCTTGTGAACTTGGGCATATACTTTAGGTAATATACTAATGGGAGAGCATTCATAGGTTGAGGAATCACTAGAGGGGCATACCTAGCAGCCACAATGGCATCCATTCTATTCCGAGGAGGATTAGCCCCTACCGTTTGATTAGGAAAAGGAGGATTCTAAATTCTAGGAGAAGTAGGAGGTGATTTGACAAGTAAAGGTGCAGTCTATATAACAGGTATTTTAGGAAAGGGAAGAGTATAATATGGAGAAGTTTTAGACTTAACAGAGAGTGGTTGGGTCTTTGATGAGAATGGGGGGAATTCAAGAGGAATTGAGGTCCCTTCTTCTTTGGTTACAACAATTTTAAAATAATGGGGAGTAGGAAAACCTAAGAGAGGAAAATCTTCCAAAATCTCAAGACTAAACCAATTAACAACATCAGGGGATGAAAGAAAATCTAAATTTTATAAATTTTCTTCTTTCAGCTCAGGATAAAAAGATGAATATTCTACAGGAAAATCTCCTAGTTTTGACTTTGCAGGAGTTTCAACAATAGGAAAATGAGAAACATGAGTAACAACAACTGGTGTATAGAAAGCAAAGTCAGGTAAATTTCTAGAAGTACCTGAGGATTTGGAAGAGTAAGCTCCTTGCAAAAATTTTCCCTTCTTTAAGATCTTTTATGGATCGGGTTCAGGTGCAGCCAGAGGTGACTGTGGATTTGACCTTGTGTGTCTACCTTTGGGAGCCACAGCTAAACTTTGGATTTGTCAGGTGAAATATGTAGTATTCTATTTATTGATTATTGTGCACCATCAAAATCAGTATTTTCTTTCCGTACAACACAGGGAAAAATATTCAATCCATTCCCCAGCAATGACACCAAAAATGTTAGCACTAGAAATCACACTTAGACTGTTGTAAGTGCAATCCCAATACCCATCAAAATGTGAAGGATAATTTTTTATAAAGGTCAAAAATGGATGGAAAACTCATTAAAGGATGTCTATCATAGATAACTCCATACAATATACACCAGCAAACAAGGCCTTGAATAACTTCATATCAGGATTTAAGAGATAAAGTGAATAGATGGAAGAATTGACAATAAATTTGTAATATGCATATCATCTACATCAGATAACACTAACACACATATGACGAAAACTCTCTGAAATAAGAACCTCCTAAAATCAAAGAGAAAATACTCAGATACACTTGCAAACAATATCACAATAGATCCCTTATTGCAATAAAGATATAATAAGCCATATGAATCATTCAATCGATTGTTATCAAAGCTAGATAGAAAAATATGATAAAATAGCAAGATTTATTTCCATTATTCAAAGTGTCTTAGATTTGTTCCATACAATAAGGAGAAACTCTGTTACAAAACAATATCAAAATAAGAGTTCTCAATCACACCACTCGAACCCCTCCTTGGTCTTACAATTCTCTTTAACTATCCTAAACTATCATTGTCAGCTCTACAATTCAAATTACAACTTCCTCATAGGATCCTTGTGCCTAAGGGAATCATGGCAACAGGTGTACAACAGAAAAGAAACAAAATGATAATATAAAGGAAGATGTTGGCAATGTATGCAACATTCTTTATTGGTTGATGATGTGTCCATAAGATTGGATCTTATTGAGAAAGGTGGCCTCCCAAAATGTAACTAACCCTCAGAGTGTTGGTACGCATCCATCTTGACATTTTGTAGTTGTCTTTCCCTCCAAAATCTCCAAAAACTAAGTTCACATCGCAGCGAAGCAAACTGTCCTAAAAAAGCTAGTTCGCACCGCTAGGCGCTACGAACTTTCCTATAGTGGCATGTTTCTCTTTACCAAAGTTTTAACATCTCAGAATTATACCAAGTCCTAGATATGTTGAAAAAACTTCATTACCTGGATATATGACTGGAGGAAAACACCAAAATTTCTAATTATGGTTTAAAACTCATAGCCATCACCAAAAATGTCGTAAAATGCTTGAAACGGGAACTTTGACCAAAACTGATGTTGTTTATGGAGGCTCAATGTCTTCATCTCTTAATTTTGGAGCTTCTTCTGGTAGTAACCTTGGATAGCATGTCTAGGTTTCTTTTGGCCAATTCTTCTATGAAAGGTTGCAGCTCTGCCTTCAATATTCATATTTGAGCTTGATGGGATCTGTTCTGTCTGTAGAGATTTTTGAGTTGCCTGTTAAGGGGTGGGAATATTTTAGCCAAGAAACTAGTCTTATAAATGGTCTCATGGTACATTCCCATCAACTCCTTAAGCTTCTTCTTGGAACCCAAGTCCTATTTTTTCAACTTATCGGCTTCATCTCTTGCTTCCTTGAGTTGCCTCTTGAGCCTCTTGAAGGTGGGATTGCTTTCATGTTTAGGAGTAGTGATATCAACAACTTTAATAGGCTGCTCAGAAGACATAGATTTCCCTTTTTTTGGGCGGAAGTATCTGCTACATCATCCTTCACAAGGACATTTTTCTTGGTTGTTGCTCTAGTAAAAGGCCTCCTAGGTTTAACCTTGTTTGCAGCAATGGGTGAGGAAAAACCATATTTTCCCCTTTTAAGCCTCTTGGTTTGCTTTAGGGAACCTCCATAGGGATAGGACCTCCCATTGAATAATTTTCTCTATCTATAGGTTGTGAAGGACCTCCTACTTCTAATTCATAAGTGGCTATGTCAACTTTATCACTCATAGTCACCCTTTTCCTCTTGCTAGCCTCTAAATTCACAGTCCTCTCAACAGAAGTAGGACTTTGTATCTTGGATTGTGGGGTGGGGGGGACATCTAAATAAAACTATGATGAGGTCAGGAAGGTTTCCAAATCAGTGTTTGTCTTCCTCAACTCCTCCATTACTAACATCTTAATAAGGCGAGAGTGAAAGACACTAGTGTCTACTTGCTTTGTCTTGGCTTGAACTCTGTCAAACATCTTACCAATGCTTCTAAAAATATAAAATGGAAGGTTTGTGGCTTCTTTTCCTGTGAAATGTAATAGCAGCCTAATGTGGTATTGGTACACCATATTAAACCTTCCCTCACATGTGAAATATCTATGGATAACCCTTAGCATCTTATCAAAACATTCTAGCATATGTCTTATAGGTACCCCTTTGGGCAAGTTGTCCTCCTAATACTCTGGCTTAAGGAATTACTTTGAGAAGGAAGAATTTAATGCCATAGATTTGAACCATTTCTCTCCACTATTGGGAATCTTTGTTGCAACATAGATGGAATGCTCTTAAAGATCAAACTCTATCCTCCCTACTTTGGTTTTAGACCCATTAAAGTTGAGTGCAGACTCTTTCACCACCTCTGGATGCCCCCTCTTCATATTTTGACAGAAATTAATGCAACCTATCCTATGAAAGGCTTCCCTGAACAAAGGTTCTAAGATAATAAGTTGCATATCATAAGGCTCTGTCCTTACAATCTCCCCTCCCTTGTAAGTCTTCTTGTGTTGTTGACTATCCATAACTACTACTGAAAGAATGTTTTTTTGTAAATCGTTTATGACAGCTAAGTGTGTTAAAACAAAGAATACAAGAATTTAGGGTTTTGGTGACAGAATTGTTTTCAAAAGGTTGACCTTTTATAGAGATTTATACACATTGAGGTATGATATTAATCTCTCTTCAAATGGAAGGGGTGAAGGAACAACAACTTCTATTTATAAATAAAGGAAGATGAATGAGAATTCTCTGCTAAACCAGGGTTTTCATTAGCATAAATATCAATTGGAAGCATTAATGATGTATACAATTAAAGCCTAGTCCTACAGATGATCAACCATTATCTTGGGTTTGATAGGGGTAAAATTCAATGTTTAACTCTAAACTTTCAAAGGATCCAAAAGGTGAGGGTTTCAGCAGTCCTGGAACAAAGGGTTCGCAGTGCTGAGGAATTTCAGTGAAACAGGAGGCTTATTTGAAGAGGAAAATATGCATGAGGTCAAGGTAATAGTCTGTACTGGTGGAAACGATTCAAAACTCCATGGAGATAGATTTGAAGGCTTGCAACACGGGAGATTGGATAGTTCGCAACGTCAATAGATAAACCAGCATAAAACTTTCTCTCAACCTTTAAACAGCATGGAGACAACAAGGAGTACCTGGTAAAATTGGGCTTGATGTTGATGCCTATGAATTTGAACTGATATGTCAACAATTCATCCAAGCTTCAACGATCCTCTTCAGTCAGTCTGAAGTGCTAGTTCATAGCGCCAAATTCAAACTCAAATTGCACAGCTTGAGGAGACAGTTAGAAGATATGTGACATAATCTCTGAAAATTTGGTTAAAAGATGGTGCTGAAAACAATGAAATCCCCTTTGACACGTTCCTTAACAGCAATGATGACAAGTGAATGCTTGAGGTACTCATGAGTACACTACAAACTCTCTTGGTGAGTTGGCATCAAATAAAATTAACCTTGACTTGACATCTAAATGATTGTATAGTGGGAAAGAAAATCTTGTGTACATCTTGGAGGCATGACATGTCATCGTTGTTATCACTGAAATTTTGTCCGCGACATTGCACGCAAATGGTTACAAAAATACAGCAATGCCAACAGCAATTAGTTCACCTGCAGCACAAAAATGCATTTCAAAAGGCAAAAACTATACAAATGGGCAAAAATCTACATGTGCAAACTCACTAAAGGAAGCGTGTGCACAGTGCATGGGCCAACGAAGCTCGTAGAGTGCACAATGCGCCATATGCACGATTGTCTACAAGAAAAGTCACACACTCCTGTGAACGACACATTTATGGTTATTGTTAGCCCCCCAAGCACTTATGGACCAGCTCCCAACTTGATTTGACCTTCAAATCTGAGTGAAATCCAAATGGGGGGCTGGTCAAGGATGAAAGGGTGCCCTAAAGGGCCCCTTCTTCACACTAAGAACCAATTTAATTTTTCCTTGAATAAATTCTATAAATGGAGGCCATCTATTGGCACAGGGGCAGACCTGGGGTACAGCTCTAACAGTGCACCAAAAATCCCTAACTACTGGCCCTTTCAGCAACACCTACAAAGAAGATGCAGTCTCACCCGAAGTAGCTATAGGGGGTTGCAGGACACATGTGTCTACAACCAAAGGGATTGCAAGTGGATCCAAGGTAACAACACATAGAGATCTTAACTATTCTTACCAAACATAAATCTACTTTGCGTATCTATATTCCAGATCTAACACAATAATGCATCAACAGAGTAACAGAAGCAAAGAACACCACATCAATCACACAGAACAACAAGATATGCATGGTTTACCCTCTCCCTAGGGATATGTCCACATAACTGTGTTTCTTGATATTATAAGAAAACATACAATTCTATCTGCACTCTTTGCTTGCAGATCTATCTCTTCTTCTCTCTCTTTCTCCCCTCCCTGCGCACCCAGCTGCAGGGTTGATCTTCGCACCTAGCTAAAGATCTTACAATGCCAGAAGGCTCTCACACTCAACACTTCTCTCTCAACAATAATAATGAACTCTCAACCAACAACAGACTTGGAAGCAGCCCTCTTCCCTCATCTAGGTTCTTATTTATACATTACAATGACTCGTCGACAACCTTAGGCCGAAACCTAGGTGTCAAAAACCTTAGGTCAACTTGACCCGCGTCTTCCGGGCTTCGTCAACCTATCTTTCCTTCCTTCCCGCAAAGTGCTCCAAAGCATTCATTGGTCGATTTTCCAGCTTGTTGAGTTTTCCACAATCCATCTTCCTTGCTTGAACCATTCTCCTCGATCTTATCGTCCAACGCTCGTTTTCCCATACTTTCATCCTTCTTTTCTGCTCCTTAGGCCACTTCAGCCCAATCTCAGTCAATTTATATTCCACGCAGTTCGCACTTAATATTTTCTCTTCCTTTTTCTTCACTTTATTTCTTAATCCATACCCAAGGGCCAACAAGCCCCCAATGCTCACTTGTGACTCGTCTCGAGGCACTACAGATCTGAACCTTTTGTTTCAATTCGACCTCAGAATGCGTAGTGCAGCCTGTGCTTTATGTTATATCCTTCCCCACTGTGTGCAGACTGACTTTTTTGTGTCTAGTACCCAGTTCAACTCCACCTGATACCTAGACCCTTCTTCTTCTAATCTTACTGAGAGTTGTGAGGCAGTTGGTTGTCATAGTACAATTTCAACTAACTCCCGTTTACCAAACCTTCATTCCATTCTCCATTCAATGTATTCAACTGCACAGCTCCTCCTTCCGTGACATAGACAACCCCATAAGGACCAAGCCAATGTGTTATGAACTTCCCTGGATGCTTCATGAACTTATTGTCATATGCCAATACCAAATATCATTGCTTAAACACTTTCTTCTTGATGTGTCTGTCATGATAGGCCTTCTCTCATTCCTTTTGTACCTGTTGATGGAATTCTGTAATAAATATGTCTTCCTCCGGTTCTATCAACTGCACGAGCCTCTCTTGAACAGTGCCAATATCATCCATATCTATAAAGGCTGCAATTCTTAAGCTAGGAACTAAATATTCCATGGGTACAACTGCTTCTAGACCATAGACCAACTTAAAGGGAGTCTGCATTGTCAGCTTCTCGCAAGTGATTCTATAGGCCATAATACTACTGGTACTCTCAATTCCCAATCATCCCTATTCACACTGCAAATCTTTATCAGTGTTGTCTCCAAGATCTTATTGAATTGTTTAACTGTTCCATTCGCTTGTGGATGGTAGGGTGTGCTCTTCTGATGATGAACTGCAAATTCCTCAGTCAAGACTTCAATGGTCTTATTAATAAAATGTGTGCCTTGATCGCT
This sequence comes from Picea engelmannii, assembly GCA_009831015.1. NCBI lineage: Eukaryota > Viridiplantae > Streptophyta > Pinopsida > Pinales > Pinaceae > Picea > Picea engelmannii. Next base: position 672,025 of record ML783032.1, on the reverse strand, counting down.
CATAAATATCTTCAGGCATATAAACCTGGTTATGATATCATCAAATATGAAACATACAGTTGTAGTTGCACTACAATCCTTAACTTCTCTTTCTTCGGCCCATCTGGTCAAATACTCTGTCACAGTGATTATGTACCTGACTTCTGTGCGCTTTCCCGATGGGTTTATAGGCCCCATGAAATCAATGGCCCATTTCTCTAATGTTTGTAAGGTTAGTTGGGGTGCTAAAGGCATCTCATCTCTTCTGGAAGGTTTCCCAACTTGTTGGCATACATCGCAGGCTTTGTAGTAATCCTTAGCATCCTTGTGTAAAGTGGGCCACCAAAGGCTAGCTCTAAGAACCTTTTGTGTTGTTTCTTTCCCTACATAGTGTCCTCTTGTGATGCCTTCATGTGCTTCTGCCAGAATCAGTGGTCTTTCTGCATCCATAACACATCTCCTCAAGATCTCATCAGGTCCCATCTTGTATAGCTGCCCAGCTATAAGTGAAAAATATGCAGCACGAACTACCAGTTGTTTCTTTTGAATGATTGTATATTCGTGAGGTTCCATTCCTGTTGACAGGAACTGAACTATCTCAACGAAGTGATCGTCAACCTTCTTGATGTCCATCAATTGTGCATCTAGCAGTGTATCCTCCAAACTAGTAAGTTCCTCTCCATGTTCCAACCTGGACAAGTGGTCAGGTCCTTTGTTCATTCTCCCTGGTTTGACCACAATCTCAAAATCATATTCTTGAAATAGAAGAAGCCATATGCATATTATTCCCCCCAACACTGGCTTGTTGACTAGGTATTTCAACGCAGAGTGATCAGTGAACATCTTAAAATGTCCTCCCAACAAGTAGTGATGAAACTTTTGCAACGCGTACACCATGGTTAAACCTTCTCTCTCAGTGGTGGTGTAATTTATCTCAGTTGTTGAGAGCTTCCTGCTAGCAAAGGCTAACGGATGGTCAATATCTCCTACTCTTGGTTGTGCTAGCACAACTCCTAATGCAATAGAAGATGCATCGACATGCACATTAAATTCCTTAATCCAATCTGGGAAAACCAGAATAGGCACAATAACCATTTTATGTTTTAGTGCGTTGAAGCTCTGTTGGCATTCTTGTGTCCATTAGAACTGACAATATTTCTTCAAAACCTTCTCCATGGGTGTTGTAATCTATGCATAGCCATTAATGAACTTCCTGTAGTATCCAGTATGTCCTAGCGCAGTGCGCAGCTGTCTAACTGAAGTAGGGGGCGTAGATCAACAATAATGGCAATCTTGGATGGACCTACCAGAAATCCCTGCGTACACACAATATGGCCTAGCAGCACTCTAAAGGGTGAAAAGAAGATGCAATTCTTCAGGTTCAGGGAAATATTACATTGCCTACACTTATCCAACATTAGTCTTAAACATTCAATATGATTTTTGCAATAGGCTAAACACAGTCCAATCATCAAAATATGCTTCCAGAAATTTATGTAAAAATTCCTTGAATGCTTCGACCACCACCCTAGAAAAGATGGTTGGTGCATTCTTCAATCCAAAAGGCATCACTGTGTACTAGTAGGATCCCCATTCTGTTTCAAATGTGGTCTTATGGCAATCTTCCTTGGCAATCCTGATCTCATGATAACCTGAAAATCCAACGGTGAGGGAGTAAACTTCCTATCTTCCCACATTATCTAACACTCATCTGTAAAATGGATCATGTAAGCATGCATCATTCAGTTTCCTCAAGTCTAGATAGATTCTTATCTCTCTTGTTTTCTTTTCTTGAACCACCATAGGGCTAATCCATTATGACTCTTCAACAGGTTCTATGATTCCTGCTTCCAACATTTTGTCTAGCTCAATTTTGACTTTTTCCTTATACTTGGGATTCAATTTGTAGGGTCTCTGCTTGACTGGCCTTGCATATAGTTTCAAGGGGATATTCATCTCTCCCATGGGCCCTTTAATTCCCTTCATATCAGTGAACTTGGTTGGAAACAAGTCCTGATATTCATGCAGTAATTATGTGATATTGTCAATAGTGGCATCGTCCCAATAATCTCCAACGTTTGTGAGCTTGGGAGCTTGCTCTATTCCAATATTAACTTTCTTGATTTTGATTCATTGTCCAATAAAAGGTAATTCAACTCCTAGCCCTTCTATGTCTCTCTGTCCTTCTATCTCTACAATTTTGATGTTCCTAGGATCATCATCTTCACCCGCATTGATGTTGTAACAACCTTGCAATTTCTGAAGGGGCACAGTCCATTCATCCTCTTCTTGCTCAGCAAGAGGGTTAGGTACCTCCTCAAATATCCTCTATCTTACAACTTGTAATGCTTGATCTACTGTAGAGTGTTGACTTTCAAACAAAAATGTAGCTACAAAGTTTTGAGTCATACCTTGCCAATCTGCAATGGTGAGGCGCAGTTCTGCTTGAAGATACCAATTGATAGGGGTTGTGTCCAATGTGTTAATGAATTTGTGCATCCACTTCTCTTGAGGAATGTTGCTCCATGCCTTCTCGCAACTTCACACATGGTCCTTTGGACAGCTTTGACCTATGTATCTAACTTCTCACTCTCCTACTTGTTTTGAAAAGCACGTTGTCATCAAAGTGCGACATTGCACCCAGTCCGCGATGTTCTTTTTGTGTGTTCCCCACCATCTTGTTGGAGTTGCTTTCAAGGCCTCATCTAGTGCTAACAACCTTTGTTGTACTGGTACAATTTCTTCAAATTCCAACAAGAAAGCTTCTAGATGATTTAAACCGTCAAAGGTGGGTAGGTTACTTACTTTTGTTCCAATCCAACGAACTTCCCTAATCAATCTAGCACATCTCCGTGTAGATATTTCATACATTTTGTTCTTCCACTTTTCTAGTGCTTCCTCTGAGTCTGATGAGCATGTGTTGTCACTTCGCCAGCTTAAATTCCCATCTATTGTAGGATTAATGTAATCTTGTTGTCTTGTTGTCAACTTATATATATTCTCAAGTTCATAAGCGCGATCTTCTTCTCTAATGGGTTCTGTATATTTGCAACCTTCCTCGGGATCAAGAGGTGCAATGACCTTAAGGCCATCACCTTCAAATGTCATTCTTCTTTTCTTTAAATCAACCACAATGCAATTATTGAAAGCCCAATCAATTCCTAACAGTGCAGGATAAGGACAACTATCGTCAACTATCTCAATCACCTTGAAGTTGGAAAACGTTCTTACCCTATCGATGTCCACAAGGACATGCTCCAGCCTCCCAAAGGGGCTTACTGCCTGCTGATTAGCCATTCTGAGCCTGATAGGGGAATAGATCAACTTAGGCTTTCCCATCAGGGCCTAGGTCTGCTTCGTCATAATATTGACTTCTGACTCTAAGTCGAGGACCACATAGTCTATATCATAATATCCAATTTGAGCATTCAGGTGTAGTTCCTTATTTTTTCTTCTCTTTCTAGATACTTGGTGTACTGCTCTATTCAACAGGGGATCTATCTTGCCTATCTCATACTGTCTGATCAAATTTTGTAGTTCTTGTATATCTTTTTTGTCCTTAATCAAATTAATGCAAGTACATAAGAATTCCATGAGCTTGATTACCTCTTTTCCTTCTCTCGGTGAGGCAGATTGATCAAATGCCAAAGGCATTCCACATTCTCACATTTCTGGTTGTGTATTTGATGAAGAAGCTTGATCCCTTCCAAATTAGTTTCTTGCCTCCTCAAATGTTTGCTTCTCTTTCCTTGCATCAAACACTTGTGGCTTCTTTGTGGCTTTTCTAACCCCTAATTCTTTTGTAGTCTTTCCTAGTGTCATTCTATCCTCTCCTGTAGCAGCGCCTCCTTTAGTGATTACAGTGACTCTGGGATCCTCTTCGTGAGGTTCTGTTGAGATTATTTGTACTTGTTGGTTTCCTCCTCATCTTTCCTGAAGCTTGGCTAATAGCATGGGACAATATTCAATAACATGTTCAAATGAGTTGGAGTAGTTTCAAGTGGTACAAGGGTTCTGACAATCCCTTGCCAAGTGTCCTGGTTGTGCGTAGTTATAAAAAATGATCTGACCTTGACCTTGACCCATACCTCCTCCTCCTCCTCTTCCTCTGAATCCCCCGCAAGGATTGAAGTTTCCTCTTCATGGAGAGTTAAACTGCGTAGTATTTCCTTCTTGTTGTACTTCCCCTTGAATCCTTTATGTGTCTCTTGATCTTTCATGCAATAGTTCATAGTCCCTACAGTTTTTTTCGTCATGCCCCACAGATTTACAAAATGTGCAGTAAAAATTGGTAGGTGTTTGGACATACTTTTGCATGTAGTAGCATTCACCAGGGCGATGTCTATTTCTATATACCTCACACCAAGGTAGGGTAACCTGCTTCAAAGGGCTCGGAGCTCCAGAGTCCAAGTACTCATGAAATAGGGGGCAGTGCTCCTTATCATGGCCTTTTGATTTGCATCTAATACACCAGATATCTTATTTTTTATCTTTTCCCTTGTCTTTCTTCATATCTTCTACCTGTAGAGATAAGCTAGTTAGCTAACTCAAAATTTGGCTCATACCTGAGTTGGATTCTCCCATGGGGGATGATTCTAATTTCATGGAAATATCCAATGCCTCAACCTGCGAAGCAATCTTCTATTGCATTAAAGGTACTCTGATGTGTGGCAAGAGGGCAGAAATGAACCATTCTTTATTCTGTTCATCTGGAATCTGAAAACTCAAATGGCTTGTCAAGGTCTTAAATCTTTGATCAAACTCCCACACCAGTTCAGCTACTCTCTGTTTGATTTCTTTCATTTATGTAATGCATTGTAACTCCGACTTGGGTTTCTTGAATTCGAAAATCAACGCAGTCTTAATTACATTCAGTGGTTTAGGCTGTGCAACTCCTTGAACAAATTTCATGTACCATCTTAGTGCGCAGTCTCTCAAAGTAGTACTAAACTGAGCTCTCTTAATTGCTTCGTCAGTAATTTGTTTAATACTCCATACAGCTTTGCATAAGAACCAATGTTGATAAGGATCTTCGTATCCATCTCCCCTAAAGGTAGGTAACCTCATCTCATCTGCCATAGATATTCCTAGGTTTCCTGACTGATTATGTGTTGAACTGCTGGTAACAGTGCTCTGAGTGCTCTGGTGACTCTGACTACTCCGGTTACTATATGCTGCTGAAACAACAGGAGGAGTAATAGTACTTACTTCAACAGTCTACGTAGTTCCTGAAGTTTCTGATTCTTCTCGACGAGGTTCATCAGTCTTCCTTTTCTCTTCCCTAGTGGACTCTGAATGTTCCTCGTTCAATGGCTCTTCTTCTTCTCCACTGTAGAACCCTTCGTCCTGTGGTGGTTCATGGCTCTATCCAAACAAGTTCACCAAAGGGACCTCTCTGAAGATCCTTCCACTGCACTTATGTCCCACATCTATGTCGTTGTCGCTGTCTGAATTCTTGAACATTAGCTTTTCAATCTAACCAACTACTGTATCTTCAAGATGTTCTTCTCATGCAATAGCATCTTGATATTCAACTTCAAGAAGTGTAAAAATTTTCTTCTTGGTCCCTTAAAGAAATATCTCTCTGCTTGGCTATATGACTCAACTATGTCAATGGAAAACTCGGTGATGTACCCTCCAATAGTACTAGCGAACCAGTGATCTACTACTCTTGACACGACGTTATCAACTATTTTGACCTTCTTGATCAACATTGATGTCCAAACCACAGGTGTTCTAAATATTATTTTAAACTGGGTATCTACTAATCTAGTTAACCACTCGTATAGCTCCTTATGAATTACTCCAAAGAAAATCTCATGTATATCAGTGAAGATATACCTTCCCAACCAATCCTCTATACTAAGCTTAGGGTTCTTGTTCTAGGCTTCTGTAAAGTCCTTTTCTTGTTCTTCTATCCACTTTTGAATCTCTGTCTTCAATGGAAACCACCTTGACATTCCCTCAAGAAGATCTTGGTCCCAGCAATGGAACCATTTGTTGGCACAGGGGCAGACCCGGGGTTCAACTCTAACAGAGCACCAACAAGCCCTAACTACTAGCCCTTTCGGCAACACCTGCGAATCATATGTAGTCTCACCCGAAGTAGCTATAGGGGGTTGCAGAACACAGGTGTCTACAACCAGAGGGATTTCAAGTGGATCCAAGGTAACAACACGCAGAGATCTTAACTATTCTTACCAAGCATAAATCTACTTTGCACAACTATATTACAGATCTAACACAATAATGCATCAACAAAGTAACGGAAGCAAATAACACCACATCAATCACAGAGAACAACAAGATATACGTGGTTCACCCTCTCCCTAGGGCTACGTCCATAGAACTGTGTTTCTTGGTATTATAGGAAAACATACAGTTCTATCTGTGCTCTAATTAGCTTACATATCTATCTCTTATTCTCTCTCTTTCTCCCCTCCCTGCACACCCAGTTGGAGGGTTGATCTTCGCACCCAACTGAAGATCTTAGAATGCCAGAAGGCTCTCACACTCAGCACTTCTCTCTCAACAATAATAATGAACTCTCAACCAACAACAAACTTGGAACCAACCCTCTTACCTCATCTAGGATCTTATTTATACATTACAATGACTCGCTGGCAACCTTAGGCCGAAACCTAGGTGTCAAAACCCTAGATACCAAAACCCTAGGTCAACTTGACCCGTGTCTCTCGGGCTTCGCCAGCCTGTCTTTCCTTCCTTCCCGCGAAGTGCTTCAAAGCATTTATTAGTGGCTTTTCTTGCTTGTTGAGTTGTCCACAGTCCATCTTCCTTGCTTGACCTATTCTCCTCGATCTTCTCGTCCAAAGGCTCGTTTTCCCGTACTTCGCTCCTTCTTTTCTTCTCCTTTGGCCACTTCGACCCAATCTCAATCAATTTATCTTCCACGCAATTCGCACTTCATCTTTTCTCTTCCTTTTTCTTTGCTTTCTTTCTTAATCCATACCCAAGGGCCAACACCATGGGTGCACTAAGAAACCAAGATCTTCGTAGTATTGTTATGCTTCCTCAATTATCCCTTGATAATCCTCTTTTCTCCTAGGAGTATTCAAGCATCATTGTGATAGGCCATTCCACTCACCTCTTGAGGAAATAGGCATTGATTTTGTTCATCATTTGCCATTTTTCTTCCATTATAAGAAGAGCTCTCCATTACGGAACTCAAGAGCCCTCCCAAGGGGGAAGAGGGGACTCATAAGTCCTCATTTTTTCTCTACGGTGTTTTTCCAACTAATATAGTTATCCATTGGTGGCATAATCTTGGTCATTGGTTGATTGTTTATGGTTCTAAGTTTCTTATGCATTCTATTTTTTATTTCCTTAGTTGTTTTAGTTTGTTTACTTGTTTATTTCATGTGTTTGGATTGTGCAATCCACTCACTAACCTCTGTCTTGTCTAGCGGGCCCAACTAGGCATGCAAGTTTCATTGTTTTTCTCACCCAAGTGACGAAGCGGGCACAACAATGGTAATGATTTTAAGATCAAAAGTGTGGCTCATAAAGACCATTAATCTTGTGATGATGAAAAAAATCATGACATAAAGACTCTAAACCAAGGCTAAACATAACCTTGCTTATTTAAATCAAACTTAAAGTTGTGACCACAATAAAGAAGACCCAAAACCTAAGACATATAAACCTTGTGACTCAAAAACAAAACCAAAGTGATTTTTTGACCCCTACAATTCTATGTGCTAACACAGTGATTCGTCACTTCGGCGTTTAACACACCATCCTATATCCTCAAATCTTCTAAAGTCCCAGAGTTCTAGAACTCTCACCACGTACTCCGACCTTCGGCACTTCGGAGTTTGGCTTGTGCACCAACATGTCAAATCTCCTAATGTCTCGTAGTTCTGAAATTCTGGAATCCTAGAGATGGTCCCATGTGCGTATTTATCTTAAGTTTAATCACGGGATTTCTTTAATCCCATTAGTTAAACAATCTCTAGCCTTCAGGCCATATCCTGGGTTATGATCTACAGCGAACTCCCTAAGTAAATTTCGTCTAAGTGCTTACATTGTCCATCCACTAGTAGATGAATGGTTGAGAAAGGATCTAAACGGATCCTCATATCAACGACTCATATCGCTCCTGAATTTCTCCCCTCAATCTAACATCTAGCATCATTTCTCCACTTCGAGGTTTCACGAGTTCACAACCCCTACCATTCTTCACCCTTTAATCCCTCGGATGGTTACCTATCGAAGAGTTCATAAAGTGGGAATGACTGCTTGATGTCAGTTATTGGTACCGCTTACTCTATCCTTCCATTGTACTCAATATAACAGTCGAGAAGGGTCCCAAAGGGGCCTTAGATCTGCGTCCCACATTATTTCATGACTTCATCATTCAGGGATTCCACCCATTTAACACATTTTTATTCCCCGAATGAGTCAACGTTTAATGACCATAGGACTCACCAATCCAATCAATGGTTAAGGTTGATTGCTCGATTTAACGATTGAGAGAGATCCTGAAGGATTCTCAGATCAACGACTCGTGTTACTTCGCGAGTTCAACGTTCAGGATTTTCGACCGCTTCAAACTCTTTTACACCCGGAGTGGGTCAAAGGAAGGGTCAAGAAGGGTCCCAAAGGTTCTTATATCAATGACTGAGAAGGCTTACTCAATCTAATGGTTACAATAGGCCCCAAAATGTAAATGGACGGCTACAATAGAACGACTCTTTATATAAAGGGTTTACTCCTTTTTCACATAGTGCAGGGTTCATGGGTCCCAGTCATATGGAACTTTGACAAGCCCCCAAGGGATATACTCTCAGATCTTATCTAATATTTGGTTAAGGCCACAAACCTTAGCCTACAGTCACTCGGGTGAATGGGTTGAAGGAAGCACCTTCCACTTCATAATCCATGTCTTGTAACAGAGCAACAGTGGTTTTAAGGGATTGACAGGTTTGGAGTTATCACATGGAGTCTGTCTCGACTCTATATTTTTAGGTTTGGTCCCTAGATAGTCCCTTGAGGAGTTTCCAATCAACATAGAGGATAAAGTCTTATGCCCCGGGATTCATTAAAACCCCATTAGTAACAATGTTCCTTGGCTAAACAGGTTTTATAAAAGAAATCCATTGACAGGATCTAGTATTCGAACTTTACTTTGAATTTCCATTCAGTCAGGTTGTCAAAGTCACAATTATCTAACATCCAAATAAGATACAATATTATTCCCTCATCATTCTATATGCAAGATGTATATGTATAGCACAAATAAAAGCATTCAAATCATGCATTTAAATTCATTTATACAGCGTCTATGAATTACTTATCTATTACGTTCGATAGCCGACCAACTAACTGTGGGTGTTCGTCTTTCCACCCAACCATAGGCTTTGCATGCTCAGTCACTTCGGCTCCAGGCCACCCCTTTGCAAGACATGATACCAACAGGGAATTCTTTGCACTCCCTCATTGATTATTTCGCAGTATATTTCTTCCTTTGATACGCGAACTCTCCTTGAGTTATTCTTATGTGCGTATTTTTATTGCACACTCCTTCCTCCATCCTCTCAAGTAGTTCCTCCAAGAATACTCATACATTCTCTCTTCTATTTCTGCGTGTGTCTCCTGCACAAAATCATGGATTTTCTCAACCTGTCTACTTCCTTCTATGATAAGGAAACTCGGGTCAATCTAGGCCTACAGGAAGACTTCACTATGTCATACTTCAGGCTGACAGTTTTCTGTCTTCTCAGCCAGGCCCTCCATGCTTCCATTCATTGGGGTAGTTGGTTGTCCAACCACTAGTCCTTTTCTCATTAACTGATTTTTTCTTTGGATCAAGATGAATCTTATTATTCCAGATCAAATATTTTATCAAAGAGGATTGGGTCATCTTAGCATGATGAACCCTCTCTACAGGTTTCCTCACTCTTTCCTCTAATGGTA
>ML783032.1:640915-662060 GCA_009831015.1 Picea engelmannii | reverse complement strand
TCTAATGGTATCATGGCCAGTACTCAAGGCTTCACCCTCACAGTCAGTTATGGTCAATCTAAACAATAATACATTTACATTGTTCTCATTCCATGGCATGGTAATCATAAGTAATAATTGATTACAAGCTAGGGGAAACAGGGATATTACATGGACAGAACAGTGGAAGAAGTTGAAACATTCGAGAGAATGCCAGAAGAAGGAAAAATCAAGAAATCACAACACCGGAATGAAGAAAGAAAGAAGTCCGTAGAAAAACCCGATAGCGAGGAGTTATGTAGCGCGTTGGGATTCAATTAGTTGAGGATTAGTTAGTTGATGAGTTGTGATGGGTTTTTTTGTTAATCATTATCATTCTTGTGAATTGTTGTTCTTTCTAGCTATCGATTGTTTTATTGATTTTAGAGTTACGAATATTGTAAACGCTTGTTTTGATCATACTAGCTATAGAAAAACCATGTACTGAGTTTATAGTTGATATTCTCTTCTTTGTACAAGATGGAAATAGAACTCAGTATCAGATGTTATGAAATTATATGAATATAAGAGATGATTGGACCCCTAAAATTTTGATAAATGTTGTATGTATCTTGATGAACTGTGTATGCTTATTTTGCACAAGTCTTTGTTATGCATTTTGGATCTCTTCACTGCGTACATGTCATTGTTGATATGTCTGATTACTTTACTTTCCATAGAACTTTTCATGTATGAAGTAGGCATCATTAGACATGCTATGTAACTTCGTTTAGACTGCATCTGCCATGTTTACCATCCCAACCCCATGATCGATTAGCTAGGTTGTGTTCTTCCCACCACTGCATTCTCTTCAACCTTGCTCTATTTCACATAAGTCTCGACAGCGCTTCAGGTGACACCTCCTTCCCTTGCAGAAGGTTGAATATGTCAGCGCTCTAGACTATAGCAGTGCCTTTGTTGAAAAACTCTGAGAACCCTGGTCTTCAATCATGCACCAACAAATGGTTCAATTTTTGAGACCTGATTTATGAGCGAGATTTTAGAGGATGTAGCATCATATTTTCAAGTCGTACATTGACAGGTGGTGGGAACAAAGGTGTGACGAGTTCATATTTCAATAAACTGAGTTACGACATAAGATTTTGAGGGTTGTGAAGGATGCAGTCTATTATTTTGATCTAGCCATTGATCAGTATGAAATGTTCAGGATCTGGTTTCCATAGGAAGTCTTTCAGTGGATTGATTGATTACAATAAGCGCTCGAGTTTAAAGATCGAGTAAAGAGAAGGCTCCATTGAAATGATGCATAGCTAGTTTCCCTCCATCAATTGGATCACCTGATTTATCGTGCGATATATTTTTGGGTCAAGTCTACATTAGATAGATACATCATCGAATTTGCTGCGGAGAACCACCAGTCTTTTTCGAAAGCATAAGTAGTGTTTTACGAAGGCCCCCGAGGAAGACTATTGCAGGAAATTCCTTTACGGATGAATATTTTGTTGGCAGAAGAAGGAATGTTGCATGTTCCTTCAGGGGAGATGCCAGCATAAACCCCTACGCATGAGGGGCGGATGGTTCAAGCGAAGGGTTCATGAGTTATGTTACGAAATTTCTTGAAATATGGGGGGTCGTCGTGAGAAAATTGATAGAGATGAACATGCTCTAAGAAGGGTTGTTCTGATTGAAAAGTATTGGCTAGAGAATATGAGAAATTCAATGAAGAGGTAATATCAGTTGTGGAAGATGATTGACCTCAAGATAAGTTACGGGAGTTGCAGATACGTGGAAAACTAGTCAGTCGTTGATTGAAGGAATGAGTTGTGGAGAAAGATGAAGTTCTGAAAGAAGCATATGAGTAGGAGTTAGGATAGACGAGGGAGTTAGGATCAGTGCCATTTCAAGAGAACAAGACTTATTCATAACCCTTGAACAAGTTGTGGGAGACTCGGGTCTTGCTACACCGGAAGATGTTGAGTCTCGTCAAGGAAATGATACAGTTTTTCACAGCTACATGACCCTCCCCTGGAGAAAGAATTCCATTCCAAAAGAAAAGTAACCAGCCTTGGATCAGCCCCACCCTCAGCACCTTCTACAAATATCATAAATTCTACACCGAATCCTGCAACAATTTATATTGTTTCTCACAGTTATAATACAATAGGTTCGATTTATAATAGTAGTGGAAGTGGAGAAATTTCTTCAGCTCTAGTACAACTAGAACCATCAAGATTTATATTGATAGGATCCCCCAATTCTCTGATGGGAACTCAACATGTAGACTCACTCACCCAATACCCATAAATTTTGGGTAAATGGGATGAGGATGTTGAGAAACATTGGTTCTTATGTGAGGCCATATAGAGGTCCTACAAAACTCTAGATGCCAATAAACTAGTCAAATTCTAGACCACATTGAGAGGTAGAGCATTAAAATGGTACATGAATTCCATTGAGCTCGGGAATCCACAAGGGACTACCCTAAATAAATATTCCTTTAATCTTACCTAGGTCAAACAAATATTTATTGTAGAGTTTCTCCTACCTCAATCTAAACAACATGCCCTCTCTGAGTTACGAGAGATCAAGTAGATAGATGGGGATTCTGCTTGGGAGTACAACCAATGATTCAAATATGTAATCGAGAAGCTAGAAACCCATATTCATGAGAATCACCAGGGTGAATGGTTCATTCAAGGGATTTTTCCTTTGACTTGGATTCCATTAACTCAAAAAAGACTAGCCACTTTAGGCAAAGCATTAGAACATGCCATGAAAATTGAAGCAATGGTCGGATACCCTTGGAAGTTACACATGATGAGATCCCCAAAAGATAATAATGTTTTGCCAATCAAGGGCTATATTTCCATGTTAATTGAGAAAATTCAGGAGTTGGCCCTACCTAGAGGAGATCGACCACAAGTTTGGTGCACTAGTTACTACACGAAAGGTCATATGGTGACAGAGTGTCCAAGATCGTGGGGTGGAGGAGTTATGAGCCACCCAATTCCTCCACCATCATTCGAACCATCAGGAGGTGTTGCGCAAGTTGCAACTATGACATAATTCCATGCACCTGTGCAATTCAATACCTTCTCGACTCAGTAAGGGGGTCAAACCAACAAGTATTTTGATATTTGCAGACACCATGGACATTCTCTGAGACATTGCCCCATTTTACAGAAATATACATCTATCCCAAATATAGTGTACTATGAATTATGCAGGTTGACTACCCATACCGCCAAGAAATGTCATGCTTTAGATGCTCTTGCGGACATACTAGACCACTCTTCATTTAGGATTGATTAAGCCCCTCAAGGTTTTGGAGGAGGTCCCAAAGGCAGAGGAGCTTTCAAAGGAGGTCAAGCTAGTGGTAGAGGACCCACTCATTGCTACAACTGTGACAAACAGGGCCACCTTGCAAGGGACTACCCACATCCAAAGAGACCATGGTGCACACATTTCCAAAACAATACCCATGCTACTGAGGATTTTCCTGACCTGATCGCACGATGGGAAGATCACACAAGACAAAGGGGAGCCAATTTGATAAACTCAGAACCTAGGCCAATTGCGGAAGAGAGGCAATCTAACATTCATGTTCTAGCAAGGGGTGGCGCAAAAATCGGTGTCGATGTTGAACATGTTAATCAAGCTCAGATTCAAAAGGTAGCGCCTAAACCCCCATATGATCCTATACAACAAAAGGAATTTTTTCAACATGCAGTAGAATTGTTCCGCCAGATGTCTAACTCCGCGATACCAGAAGTTGTGAATCCAAGTTATACCCCTCTCTGTCAAGTTGCAGAAAATTTGGTGCCATCCAAGGGCCCACCATATGATTCAAACATCACTATTTCCTTATGGTTGCAACTCTTTTATGATATTTTGAATGATGAACACCTTACCCAGAAGTTGTGGAACACCATTAGCATAGCTCTGGGAGTTGAGGGAAATGTAGAGGGATCTATAGTTGTTAATATTCCCGAGAGGAATGCAGACCGAATACAGAGATGAAAGAAGAGGTCGAGACGTGAGCTCAAACTAAATTCCCATATTAATGGTTATGAAACTAATGATGCCATGTTGGATGTGGGCTGAGATGTTAATATCCTACCAAAGAAAACATGGGAAGCTATGGGAAAACCCATCTTTGTCTATTCCCCAATTCAATTGCACATGGCGAAATAGTATTGTATTTACCGAGTAGGTGTTAAAGTTTCTGCTATTATTACGTTACTTTCAATTTACTAGATAACAATAGCAAAGACAGGATCACTGAGAAAAACACAATCACAAGAGTACACAAGCATTTATCCTGGGAAACCCTCAAGGGGAAGAAAACCCAGCAAAACTTCCTTAATATAGATAGCCAATACAATGCCAAAATAATGAACCAGACAATAGAGAATATCCAACAATGAGCAACACACCTCTCTCTCTTCCTTCTTACAGGAACTGGTAACTGGAGCTTCCTTCAAAACTTGCGCACTAGATGAGTGAGCTAAATGTATGTTCAAATGAGGCGTTGGCCTCTCTTATTTATACAATTCTAGCACGTGTGGAAGTGTCTCTTCACTGGCAGGGCCAACTTCTTCTTCTGGGTGGTTATAACCACCTTTAATATATTCTAGGGCCTCTTTAATATATATTGGGGCCAACTTCTTATTTAGCCTATTACAATTAGGGTTTGACCAATCTGCAAAAGAGGATTTGGTCAATTACAATGGCCGACATGATCAATCCACAAAAGGGGATTGATCTAATCAATAATAAATATATTTTATATTTATCCACAAAAGGGGATAAGAATATTCTTTGCAGTTACACAATATTTTAACACTCCCTCTTAACAAGAAGGATATTCTTTATCTTTTGACAAGTCACCGGATGTCAACATCAACTAGGTAGCGGCATCCATTGAATAGCATCATCAACTAGGCAACATCATCGACTGGATAACAGGGGGCATCAATATCAATATCTTCCTCTTGGTCATCGCGCAGAAGATACTCTTTCTTTCTTTTGTCTTCACGTAGAAGATATTTCGTTCTTATCTTCACACAGAATATATCTTATCTTCACACAGAAGATATCTTATCTTCACACAGAAGATGTCTTATCTTCACACAGAAGATATTCTATGAGTTTTTCCATTCTTTTTATGTTCTCCCTTCTCTTGTAGTCATCTATCTCACCCATCCACTAGGGAGGACTACTACAATAGCTTCACTCCTAGTCATCCCACATGAACTAGAGAAGCTAATATGCTAGTCTGGGCAAGACTAGACTCCCTTTCCATGATCCGCGCAGGATCACAACAAAAACCTCAATAGCCAACTAACCATTCCACATGGTCAAGGTTTGTGTTCCAGGCTACTCAATCCTTGGCTAGAGGAGAGTATCTTCCCGCTGCCCCTTGGAGAAACATCCACATTCCTCTCTACGAGGGTGGTCACGCCCCTCTCTACGAGGGTATTCTAGCATGTCCCTAGAGTATCCAAAACTCAACACTTGGACAGAGGCCAACCTTGGCAAATTTCTCATTCCCCTTCTCTACGAAGGTCTCTTCCTTCTCTACGAAGGTCTACCTGTGTGATTGCTCATTCCTTCTCTATGAAGGTCTAGCTATGGGATCTAAAAAATCTCTTATGGTCCAAAATCTTTCAATGGTATAATACCATGCTACCCATCTGATGGGCACCATCCATCTACTGGATAGCTTTCATCTTGATCAAAATATCTAGGCACCATCCATATTCTTTTCTAACTGCATCAAATCACGATCCTTCATTTTGAACTCGAATACATGGCTCCCTCTTGCACCAAGCTAATAGCTTCTAATCATCATCCTTGAAGTTTTCTTCTGTAATATCCTGGGTGCCTTCTTGAGTTCGAATATTTCTTTCTTTCTGTCTTCATACTGGATCAACCTGCTCCCTCTGCATCTATAAGAATGGTACTGGAGCAACCTGTAGTTACCTACATCTCATCCACTATATCTGAGTATCCATCCTTTTCTTCATCTTGAATATTTTTTATCTGCATCTTTAGGAGCCTCCTGCTCCTATATAAGTACTGGATATTGTTTGGTCTTTACTGACTATCACCATATCATACGTCTTTCTTGTGTTGTCTAACTTTTGTAAGTCACGGCATAAGTTCTTTCTTCCAATACTTGTAAACTTACTTACAGTATGCTTTCTTTTTCACTCTCGTGAGTGATCATACATGAAATAAATATTTTATCTCTTTCTTCATCCTCTTCTTTGATACTTCCTTAATAAGTCTGCATAGACACTGAAATAAAATGAGGTTAATTCACATTCTCACAAAAATCTAACTTGTAGTGATAAAGTATTAAAGTAAACAGGATACTAAAAATAAGCATGAATAGTTATCTTTTGTTTTTGTGTGGGGAGGCTCCACGGACTCCACCATTTGTTATCTTTCTTCAAATCAACTATCTTCAACTTAAAGTGCATAATCCTTAATTTTTGCTAAAGATTTCTTTGAGGGAGGAGATTCCTCTTCCTCTTCCACATGTGCTTGATGCTTTATTTTCCCTTTTCCTTGAGGACAGTCATAGGAAAAGTGTCCCAATTTTTGATAGTTGTAGCATCTAATCTTTGAAACATATTTCTTCTTGTCTGGAACTCTTACAGAGTTAGCTTCTTTATTGTTCCTTCTGAAGGAACTTTTTTTGTTCTTTTGAACTATAAGAGCTTCCTTTTCGTCAACAATTAATCTCTTATGTTGGTCTGCAAGTCTAGATTCTTCGTGTGTGCAATCTGCCCATAACTTATCAAACTTGGGTAACTTGCTTCTTGCACACACTCCTTGTACAAAAGGAATCCAAAATGTTGAAACCCATTTAGGGTTGTGGTTACAAGATCCTTGTCACTAATGACATCTCCAATAGTTGCACGCTGATCTCTGATCTGAGAAACTCTCATAAGGTAGGATGTGACAAATTCTGAGTTTTCCATCTTCATATTACGGACTTGATTTCTTAAGGTAAGATTATGGCTGATGTCTTTGCTTTCGTATAACCTACTGAGTGTTGAGTGCTTCATACATTTTCCTTGTTGTCTGTAGTTTGGATATATGAGGGGTCAAGTGATCCTTTACTGAATCTGACACGATTCTCTTTGCTTTCCTTTCATTCTTCTTATGCTTGGTCTTTTTCTCTGCGTCATCTGGTTCTGGTACACCTACTGTAACATGTTCTAGAAGATCATTCTCGTCTAGAAACATCTGCAACCTATGTTTCCAAGATCTGAAGTTTCTAGATCCTTCCAGCCTGTCTTATACCCTCATGCTGGCATCCATTGTTTCTTGCAGTAGAAACCCTGGCCCTTCGGGCTATAGAAATAATAAAAAATCAAATTTCTTGGATCTGAAAAATGAACTCACCAAAAGATGTGTTGGACTGAGGCAAGTATGTTGGTACAGTCAGATTTCTGAAAATCAAAATTTTACCCCTTCAAACTTGATTTGCAGATTTTTGGACTGGTGCTTCTGGTTTTCTGGTACTTCTGGTACTCTGGTTTTCGGGTACTTCTGGTACTTTGTGAAAACTAGGGTTTCAATTTCTGGGAGATCTAGCCACTGAAAATGTGCACTGAAGATGCTAAAATGTTCCTTGAGGTAGGGCGCACCTTTCTAGATGGATTTGGGGCTAAAAACCTTCTTCAATAAAAAAAAGCCCTAATTTTCATGTACAGCAACAGTGACATTTTTTCTTTTTCACTGTGAAAGATGTTGTCTTCAGCTTAACTCTGATACCATGTTAAATTTTATGCTATTATTAGGTTACTTTCAATTTACTAGATAACAATAGCAAAGACAGGATCAGTGAGAGAAACACAATCACAAGAGTACACAAGAATTTATCCTGGGAAACCCTCAAGGGGAAGAAAACCCAACAAAACTTCCTTAATATAGATAGCCAATACAATGCCAAGATAATGAACCAGACAATAGAGAATATCCAACACTGAGCAACACGCCTCTCTCTCTTCCTTCTTTCGTCAACCAGCAACTACAACTTCCTTCAAAACTTGCACACTAGATGAGTGAGATGAGTGTATGTTCAAATGAGGCGCCGGCCTCTCTTATTTATACAATTCTGGCACATGTGGAAGTGTCTCTTCACTGGCAGGGCCGACTTCTTCTTATGGGTGGTTATAACCACCTTTAATATATTTTGGGGCCTCTTTAATATATACTGGGGCCAACTTCTTATTTAGCCTATTACAATTAGGGTTTGACCAATCCGCAAAAGGGAATTTGGTCAAATACAATGGCCGACATGATCAATCCACAAAAGGGGATTGATCTAATCAATAATAAATATATTTTATCTTTATCCACAAAAGGGGATAAGAATATTCTTTACAGTTACACAATATTTTAACAGTAGGGAGGTTGGAAAATGTGGAAGTAGATCTAGACGGAGTAAATACTATTGTTGACTTTGAGGTCATTGAGATCATTCTATCCATCCCTGCTTGGAATTAACTTAGCATAAGACAATTATGTTGTGATTGACCTGAAGAAGGAATCCATGACCTTCGAAGTGGATGGTAGGAAAGTGGTTCAACCTTTAGATTTGTACCAAGACCACGATACACTAAACCCTCATAAGACAACATGGAACCTGATGTCTTGGACCATTTGTATATTGTGACTAAAGTCAACCGTGCAAACTACATTAATCCTATTGTGGATGGTTCAATCAGTTAGCGAAGTGTTCAGTCTATCGGGAAAGATTCGGAGGCCACTTTGGAAAATTGGCAGCAAGGACAATACGAAAATTTTTCAAGATGATGTGCCACTATTCGAGCAACTAGGTGGATTGGAACTGAAATCTACGAGCATCCAACATATGACGGTCTCTCTGATTTACGCACTTTTCTGGTTGAAATGGAAGAGAAATTTGGGGTGGAACAGAGGATGTCGGCACTTGATATTGCTTTTTGATCCTCCCCAGCTCGTTGGTGGGCCACCCACAAAAGTCACTTGCACCTTCATGGGAGGATATCAAGCTTTCCTTGCAGCACTGATTTATCCCTCCTTCCCAAGTTAGTCAATACAATCAAGACTAGAAACTGAAGACTCTCATTCTTACCCTTGACACATATGATGGATCTTCAGATCCACAGGAGCATGTTCTGCACTATGTTAGAGTATGGATAACCACGCAACTACCACGGGGTTTGTGGGTACACCAATTTGTTCATTCACTTGGACCAATCCCCATAGCCTAGTATATACATGAAGAAACTCGAAGGCAAACCCACTGTTGGGATGTCCTTCAATGCCAATTTTGCAAGGATTTATCTTTTACAAGTAAGTCCCCCAAACTCACTTGAGCATTGCACCAAATTAAAATCTTGTTATTCACAGATAAGTTCAAACCCACCTATCCCCCTGTAGTTTGCTTTGTGCATAAACACGTGCTTCTAGCTTTCACCCATCTATTGAGCCAACAAATCGTGTCGTTACGCCACTACCTATTAAATTATTGTAGTAAGGTTGATAGTGCTCCAGATGATCCTAAATATTTAGAAGGCCTTAGGCCCATAAACCCACATGCTCGGCATTCGAAGGCAAGGCATATAATCACTGCAATCGACTACCTTACAAGGTGGGATGAAGCGCAACCAGTTTGGGATTGCTCTGCAGATACAATAGCCAGGTTTATCTTTGAACATATCATAGCTCAATTCGAGTGCCCTTGGAATCTGACCATTGACCAAGGAGCTCATTTTATCAACCAGACTGTATCTACCCTCACTCACAAGTTCCTCATTCAACATCACAAGAGCATCCCCTACCATCCACATGTTAATGGAACAATTGAGGCATTCAATAATATTTTGGAAAGGGGCTTGAATAAGGTCTATTGCACAAACTGGGAGGATTGGGATGAGAGAGTCTCTATTGTATTATGGGCGTACATAACCACTACTAAGAAACTACACAAGTATACTTCGTTCCAACTGGTTTATGCTAGAAAAACTATTGTTCCTGCCGAGTTTATCACACCCAGCCTATACATTGTGCAAGTCACTCATATGATAGACGACAAATCAGTTGCGGAAAGGGTTGCAAAGTTATTTGAGCTGGATGAAGCACGATTCCTCACATATTTTCATCAGACCATTCAAAAATCTTGCTAGAAGGCTTGGCATGATCAACACATCAAACACAAATCATTTGCACGAGGAAATAAGGTTCTCTTGTACAATAGTAAATACCAGAAGCATCCTGGTAAATTTCAGATGCATTGGCTTGGACCGCTTATTGTTGCGGAGGTACGCGAATTTGGAACAGTCATACTTGTGTAGCTCAATGGTATCCTTTCTCCTGGTTGGGTGAATGGTGCACGGCTAAAACCTTACATATTCTCTCAATAAGAATTGTTGTGCAGCTCTCCTATGTCGGGAGTGGCAATAGTAGGTAGGATTTTCAATTACCTTGTTGTTTTCCTGTGTTGTTGGTCATGCAATGATGTGTCCAGTTGTTAGTCGTTTTTAGATTCTACGGGTCATTTTCAAATTATCCTGCCCAGAAAAAACATTTATGGTCAGGGAGGTCTTGCTCATGTCTACTCGTCATTACCCTCACCTTAAGCTAAAATTTTGTGCCCACGCGCTATCACATGGGTCGTTAAAAGTCATTAGTACTATTGTTGACTCGTTCATTGCTATCAGCCGTAGTCAATTTTAATTTTACCAGATGTCCGCCGTTTTCTGATTCACTACCGGTGAATTCATTATTTTATCGGTTTTTCCTGACGTCCTGTCATCCACTTTCCACCAATGTGTTTAATTTCACAAACCCCTTCGTAGATTTCGCTGTAGTAACGGATATTTCCAACGTTAATGTTATTTCTTAATAACCTATGAAATTCAATGCATGTTGTCACATCACCTTTTGCTTAGCATCTATAAACATCTCAATGGCCCAATGGGTAAGGTTACTCGGTTTTCTTTGTGCAAAGTTCATACTCAGTCCTGGAGCCGCCTCTACAACATGTGAACTCATCCCCATGAATTCATCCCCCTATATGTTTTGTTTATCACCAAGACCACGCCAGGATGGTTCGCCCTGTTGGTAAGGGTTCGGTCCCCAATGCATAGTTATTTACATCGGTGAGCTACAAAGTGTAGTCACCTCTTCTAGTTAGTTAACGACTCGGTTGGTCTACTAGAGCATCACACTAAACCAGTGGAGGACCTCCGAGCCCAAATCTGATAGATGAAACAGAATGTGAATTTGATCACCAATCCCATTGAGTAGAGTGCTAAATTTGTAGAAATATAACAAGTCGATGAACATCTGGATGCCTTGTATGACACCAATTAGGCTGCCAAGAAGGAACTCTGTGAGTTCAAGCCAACAATCCAAGACACCTACGTCAAGATCCAACAGCTTGACACAGTGGCGGAATATGAATGGAAAACATTGATGGACATGAAGCCCCCAGTCTTAGATTCCAACGCAACACAAGGATTTGTTGCGAGAGCATTGATCCTACTACAGAAGTGGAAAGATCGTTTCGATCAGTATGATAGTTTCATGTAGTAGGCAGTCCAAGTCATCCCTGAATTGGACCCTCTGTTTGAGGGAGGCCAAAGTGAAGATATGAAGACTTGACTTGGGATGAGTCAAGGTTTGTGATCGAGGCCTATTGCACCCTCTTTTTTTGGAGAAGACTCAATTTTGCAAAAATATCATAGTATTGCGGGAAAAGAAGAGAAAACTAGCGGAAGGATACGACTGGCGGAAAATAGAAAAATGTAGCAGAAATCCAACTGAAAGTGATGCGTCAAAATGCCATCACGGAAAGCAAACATGAGCCAGCTGGACAAAACAGTGGGAGAAGCCGAAACATTCGAGAGAATGCCAGAAGAAGGCGGAATCAAGAAAGCACAACACCAGAATGAAGAAAGAAAGATGTCCACAGAAAAACCCGATAGCGTGGATTTATGTAATGGGTTGGGATTAAGTTAGTTGAGGATTAGTCAATTGATTAGTCATTCTAGGTTTTACTGTGAATCGTTATCATTCTTGTGAATTGTTTTTCTTTCTAGCTCTCGATTGTTGTATTCATTTCAGAGTTACGAATACTATAAATGCTTGTTGTGATCATGTTAGCTACGGGAAAACCATGTACTGATTTTATAGTTGATATGCTCTTCTTTGTACAAGATGGAAATGGAACTCTGTATCAAATGTTATGAAATGATATGAATATAAGAGATGATTGGACCCCTAAAATTTGGATAAATGGTGTATGTATCTTGATGAACTGTGTATGCTTATTTTGCGCAAGTCTCTGTTATGAATCTTGGATCTCTTCATTGCATACATGCCATTGTTGATCTATCTGATTACTTCACTTTTCATAGATTTGTTCATGTATGAAGTAGGCATCATTGTACGTGTTATGTAACTCCGTTTAGACTGTGTCTGCCATGTTTACCATCCCAACCCCATAATCAATTAGTTGGGTTGTGTTCTTCCCACCATTGCATTCTCTTCAACCTTTCTCCATTTCACATAAGTCTCCGTAGTGCTTCAGGTGAGAACTCCTTCCCTTGCGGAAGGTTGAATATGCCAGCACTCTAGACTACAACAGTGCCTTTGTTGGCAAACTCTGAGAACCCTAGTCTCCGATCATGCACCAACAAAGCTCGTAGAGCACTTGTTGTAAAATCATTGGGACTAACTCCACCACATAGCAACTCGGCTTTCCCTTGCGCACCCACTGGTGCTATTAGACTGACATCCATCAAAGTTGAAATTTTATGTTTTTCGGGCTTATTGACATTTTCCTGGACATTGAACCTTCTATTTCTGATTTTTTTATTTATTCATGTATTGATGGTGTACTATCTAAGAGTTAGAGGCAGCAATGATGATGTCTCATACTATGTATGACAACTCGAAATCAAATGGAACAGCAGTAGCAAGACTCTAGGTTTGCATATCAGGTTTGATATTTTACATTGTTGCATATTAAGTAAATGGTGTAACTAGGATGACAATCTTTAGAGGACTATTACGGCTAAGTATTATTGCTTAGTAACACTTAAATATTGTTTGTATGATGATCATTACTATTTAATACTAATGATGCACTTTTTTGCAAGCTAAATTAATCTCTTCCCTATCCTAGTAACCCCATGAACAAGGTCAAATTCCATGGAGGTTACCATGGAGATGTTCTTGTTTTGTTCTTGTTTTGTTCTTGTTCCGGATGGGTTACTGTGGAGGAATGATTGGTCACAACACTAGAAAAGTGGTGTTCTTGTCTTTTGTTCTTGTTTTTGTTATGGGTAGGTTACCATGGAGGAATGATTGGTCACAACACTAGAGGAGTGTTGTTCTTGTCCTTGTTCTTGTTCTTGTTTCGGGCAAGTCACGGGTCATAGCTCTGAGAGGGAGCTATAGTGACAGTTGCAGGTGGAAAATTTTCAAAAGGTCTTTGGTTTGAGACATGGAGCATATTGTCCAGATATGAAAGTATACATCCATGCACTGAAGGAGAAGAGGACGAAGTTAGAACCTTCCGGAAAGAATGGCATTTTTTGTGGGATACAGAAATTCTCATATGGAGATCTATAGTGAGGAGAAGGAGGCTCCAAAGGATAAGGGTACAGATCCCTCTAATCCAATTGTTCATCCTTCAGACTATCAGGAGGAGTCAGAGGAGTCGGTACAGCCAGCAGAGCCAATGGATCTACCTATAGATGTTTCTATGACCAGGAAGAGGCCGACATGGCTTCATGACACTTTTCAAGATGAAAAGAGGCATGGAACTCCTAGTGGTACTTTCAGGGAGTGCAAACGACCTCAAAGGTTCTCGAGTTATATGGAATTGATAAGTCACAACATTGATTCTAAACCTTCCAGTTGTGAGGAGGATCAGGTGGCTCCACCAATGGTGAGGCAGGTGGCTCCACCAGTGGTGAGGCAGGTGACCCCACTAAGTACCAGCTCAGAAGGAGCTAGAGTTCAGAGTGAATCATCCCTCAAGATCCATTAGGGAGGAACAGCCTCCTAGGAAATTTCATAGGAGATCAGACTTCAGAGGAGGTTAGCATATGGATAGGGAGCAGATGGCTCCAGATATTGCACAAACTCAGAGGTAGTCAAGTTTCAGAGGGATCATGCAGACTCGGAGTGAGCTTGATCTCAGAGAGAGTCAGTTGGCTCAGAGGGAGATTCGATCATTCAGATGGAGTTCCCCCTCAGGTTTAGGTGGGAGAGAGACATCTTCCAAGACTGACAGACATATGTCTCGAGTTGAGGAGGCCATACAGAATCTTCAGAGACAGGAGGCTTATAGGAGATGTGAGACCTCCTGGGAGGATTCCCTTGTTTCAGTAGGGTTTGCCTCAGTGACAGAGGGAGTTGGCATCAGAGTTTGAGGTGGAGGATCCTTGCGAGATGTACACTTTCTTGAGATTAGAGGTGTGACAGAGATCAGATGATATCTTCCTCAGTCAAAGAATACTGATGAGGTCCAATATGATGGACTGCAATTCCATGGCTATACCGATGGAGACAAATCTGAAGAAGTTGAGCGATTCTACTTCAGATTCATATTTGGTGGATCCCACGATGTACAGGAAGTGGATTGGATCCTAGATGTACTTAGTTAATAACATGCCAAATATTTTCTTTGCAGAGAGAACCCTGAGCCAGTATTTGGTTGAATCCAAGGCAATTCCATTGGGTTGTAGTGAAGCATACGCTAAGGTGTCGGCATGGTACAGTTGGATATGATCTATCTCGGGTGGTGAAGTGAGGTTGCAGGGATATACAGATTATGATTGGGCAGGGAGTACAATAGACAGATTGAGCACCTTGGGGTGCTTCTTTAGCTTGGGATCAGTTACGGTTTCCCGGATAAGCAGGAAGCATGCTTCTGCAGCACTCAGTACAGCAAAGACGGAGTATATCGCAGCCAGTATCGCAAGTCATGAAGCAGTGTGGCTTTGGAAGCTTCTTATAGGACTTCATCTGAGACATGGTGCAGAAGGAAGTGGTGAAGCTTCAGTACATATCCACAGATGAGAAAATAGCGGGCATTCTCACCAAGCCTGTGTCTAGAGCGAAGTTTGTTTACTTCAGGGACAAGCTTGGCGTGATGCAGAATGTCTCCCTCGCTGAGGGGGAGTGTTGATGTTTGAGTAGCATCGGGCATACATTCTCTCAGGATTGGCCATGGTGATTTGACTAGTGGAGAATGGCCTAGGTGCAGTCTTCGAAGGACAGAAGACTCGAGGTGTTGATGGTTCTCCGAGAGGAATTATCGAGCAGACATTCAATCACAGGTGCGTACCAGTGGTGAATGGCCCAGGTGCAGTCTTCAAAGAACATAAGTCTCGAGGTGCTAGTGTTCCTTGAGTGTGTGGTTGCATCGGGCGTCATTATCCCAGGATTGGTAGTTTAACCAATGGAGAACGATAGATTTACTTACATGGGTTCACCTATAAGTGACACTCACTCACAAGGGTGTACTTATGCTGGTGAGTGGCCCAGGTAAGCATCGAGCAAACCTTCTCCCATATATGGCTTAGGGAGAAGGATACATTTACTTCTGGGGTAAATGGGCCCAGGCGTAGTCCTTACTTACAAGAGTTTACATGTGGACTCGAGGTGCTTCCACGTGTCAGATAGCATCAGACGTCATTCTCCTAGGATTGGTAGTTTAACCAGTGGAGAATGGCATATTCACTCACAGGGGTTTACCTGTGGTGACATTCACTCACAAGGGTGTACTTGTGGAGGTGGATGGTCCAGGTGTGGTCTTCATTGAGACCCGAGGTGCTAGACACAGTTGTGTGGAGATGGATCATCAACATGGCTCATGAAGAAAAATTTTCTATGACAGAAGAAATCCAAGTATGGAGAACGTCTCCCTCGTTGAGAGGGAGTGTTGAAGTTTTGCAACTTCAGGAAGTCATTCTCCATAAGAAAATACAAAGAAAACCATTTAAGAATCCAGAAAGAACAAGAAAAAAATAGAAGATCAAGTTGGCTCCATTGAAGCATTGAAGAAACACTTGTAAAAGCAACAAAAGAAATAAAATAAAATTAAAAGATAAAAATGACAAGTCGGCCCTGTCAGTAAAATAAGGTGACTTGACTAGTATAAATAAAGGCAAGTTCATTTCATTATTACACATTTCATCAGCTCTCATCTTCTAGTGCGCATTGACCAGTTGCTTCGTGCCAATTGCCAGTTGCAGTGCTAGTTGTCAGTTGCCAGTTGTAGTTACCAATTTGTTTATCTCTATCTAGTGGTTTGCCATCTTTGAGGGATATTCCTCATACTAGGGCAAACTTATCTTGTGTTGGGTTTCTTCATATTTCTGGTGATGTATTTGTAAACTTGGATTAAATTTATTCTAGAGAAAAGTTTGTTGGGTTTTTCTCTAAAGTTCGGGTTTTCCCRGGATAAATCTTGTGTCTATTGTGCATCATTATCTCTTTGTGATTATGTTATTTATGCTGCAGTTTTATTTCAATTGAAATTTTCAGTGTGTAATTATTCTATGATAATAGTGGCATTAAAATCTATTTGAAATCATAAGGTAATAATTATGAGATCTGGAAATTAGAAAAATCAACAATTTTGGCATCTTTGTCAAGGATAAATTCCATTTCCTGAAGTCATTCTTTCATGAAGGTTTTTTTTTAAATATCTTGTTTTCATTTGGCAACTCCACGAAGGGAAGAATCCCTTTCCTTTGCAAATTTTTAAGACTTTTTGTTTGTATGGGTGAAGCATCCAACATTTTGAAGGCATTTGAAGGTTCACCTTGTTGACTCCACAACATTGGTATGAGGTATGAAAATTATGTATTTTTGTATTTGAATATTTAGAAGTGAAGTCATGGAATTGGATCCATGATTGGATGAGTTCTATGCTCCATTTGATCTCTTGGGCATTCTGGGATTTCCAAATGAGGGTTATAATTCAGATTGGGTTCATTTTATTGGGATATTCCGTGGGTGTTCTGATTTAGCTATATTGCATGTTACATCTTTAATGAAAGTTATGGCATATTTTAATGTTGTTCATGAGAATGTTATGATGATGACTTTCCCATGTACTTTGGAGGATGAGGTATTAGAATTGTATGAAATTCTCGGTAGAAAATGAATATCTTCACTTGCATATTTTATTAGAATATTTGTAAGCATTGGGATCCTCACTAAGAAGAAGGCAAGTAACATGAGGAGAGTTTTGAGGACTTTATGGCAGCCCTAAGTGAAGAAGACAGACATTGTTAAAGCATCCACCACATCCCCGTAGAAGAGCAAGCATATGAAGAGACACCATGTGGTCTCATCGAGGATTCTTTTTCAGACATACATGAAGAAGATAATGTTGATGAAGCATCCATTTCATCCGCTCGATAAGACAAAGGTTTGGTATGCTATGGTTATTTTTAGAATTCTGATTTTGATGGTGCATTTTTTTTAAGTTTAATATTGAAACAAACCCTCACAAGAAGAAGAATGTGTACATCTATTTAAGGGCATCCGAGAGTGAGGAAAGTGCAGATTTGTTGGCCTTTGGACAGCCTTATGTGGTGGATGAGTTGACTGAAAAGGTGACAAATTCAGAAATTTTTATCATTTTTCTTCTATGTATATTGCAAGTTTATTTCAGTCCTTCAGGGATGTTTATGACCATCAAAATTCAAATAATTATGGATCTATCACTATTTTCAACTATTTTCTATCACAAATAATTCAAAAAAATTGCGGATTTTGGATGATAAAAATGCAAAAAAATTATGTATCTATATTTTATATTTGTGTGTTTTCATGTGAGAATGTGACTACAAAGTGTGTTTTTATTGCTGGAAATTGTTTGGAACAACAAAATATTCAATTTATATTTTATGATAGTAATTTCCAATGATCCAAAAGTCGGCAGCAAGCCCTATATAATAAACTAAAATGTATTTCTAAATCTGAAAATGTGTTTTCTCCTCCATCCTCACGCTTGGTAGAAGACATTTTATTGTTGAAGCAGTCTACATCCTCAATGCTTGAAGGTGTGATTGTTGTTTTTCCTGCATATTTTCTTTTGGAGAGGCACATGGTTGATGATGGACTGCCATATACCTTTTCTAGACCATATTTCAGCCCTCTTCATCATTGGATTGAGTTAGCATGTTCTTGAACATGTCTTCTTATTGTAGATTTTTGTATTGGTTACCATGCATGTCATACAATTTCAATTTCCAGCCATGTTTTCATGGAGATTCCGGCATGCATTCATGTAACTTTTGGTGTAACTTTATTTTGGTTTTTCACCAAACACAAGGGAAGAGTTCATGGCATTCATGTGATTCTAGCTTGGTTACATTGGTTAATTGATTTCACATAGCATCTTGTTTCATCTTAAGAATATAGAAGGATGAATAAGCTCAACAGTCATGTGAGAGTTATGTTTCTTTTCATGCTATTTTTAGCATTGTTTACTTGTGTCTTTTTTTTGTAAGCCAATTTTGAGCTATTGTTATTGGACTAATGGACATTGGATGTGATGTTTGTGAATGTTGATATATATCTATCCTGCCACGTGGCCTTGCCTCTTCTTTCTTTTTAACAAGTGAAACCAAAGATTTATGGGGTTCTCATGCACTCCCAAAAAAAGTGCATGTCCCCAAGTTGGAGCCGAACGCTACACCTCATATTGTGTGAGGTTCCACTTGTGATTTTCAATCACATTGGTGGAGTTTGTTGTTGGTGGAGTTTGTTGTTGGTACTTCGAAGCTTTTGGATGGACTTTGAGGAGTACATCTTCATGGAGCCTCTTCCCCTCTTAATAGTGGACTTTAATGATGGTCATTAGTGGAGGAGACTTACTTCTCCTTGTTGGATGATCATGCTTCATGGCATATTGTTGGTGCTTCTCTCACATTTGCATGGATTATCCTCCTAGTACAGATTTAACGATTATGCCACCTCATCGTGGTGTTGTCTTAGTATACTTGTTTATTTGGAGAGTGCTACACTTTATTCATGTATGATGGTTCTAGCCCTCCAAAGGGTTAGATGTTGGTGATGTGAGGTAGTGGCATCACGTTATTCCTGAAGCATCCTAGTGATTATGCATCATGGTGTTATGATATTGGTTTGTCACAAGGAGGGGTTGTTCTACATGGTCTTTTTGGTTGAGTGTGTGGTGGGGACATATTAGATGTTGATGGGGCAATCACTTTTCTTATGTTTCCTTATGGTGTTGATGTGATGTGATGATGCATTTTTCCTTTGTGGGATGTCCTTAGGTGATATAGCATTGTAACATTTCCAGGCATCATCTAGGGGGGTTATGTATTGGATGATATCAGTACCCTCGTAGATGCATTATTTCCTAAGTTAGAGTTAGAGGTGGGGGGGGCGGTGAGGTTCGGGCACTACATGTGTTTCTTTGGTGATCTATCTTTTTCTAAAGATGGATGATGTGTTATTGATGTATTAATCCCTTGATGGTGGTACATCCTAGGTTCAAGCCTAAGTTGAGCCTTATGTTTTATCTTGGTACCATGGTGAGGACTTTGCTAGGGAGAATAACTTCTTTGCATGGTACAACACTTTGATGGAGCACACCTCCTCATTGACACACATGTTCATGGTGATTTAATCATTCAAGGATTATTAGAGGTGGAATATTGTTATATTATAGCACTAGCCTTTATGCACAAATATTGAGGATGATTTAACCATCCAAGTAACTTCTTGACCCTATTTTGACCACTTGGTTTCTTATTGATGAAGCACCCTACTTCATTTGGCATCTTTTCACACTTGGAGGGTTCTATTTGGAGGAAGCTTAGGCTTTTATGTGGAACACTCCCTTCTTTGGCATGGATTTCAAGGCATGCATGCATTATTTTATTATTTTGGAGAGGATGGCACACTTACCTAGGGCACACCTCCTTGGTTTGGATGGGCATCACTATGATTTGACATATGGAGGAATATTTCATTCTATTATTGATGAGTGTAACTACCTTTGCATGCTTCTCTAGGTTGCCTTCCTCTTGTGCACATGGTTTGCGAAAATCAATCGATGGTCTTGGAAAACAAAACATGGTTTTGGCACATGTATTGATGAGGTTAACCAACGTTGGCACAACATCCTAGGGTGCACTTCAAATGGAGGATATTTTATATTTGTTGTTGGGTTGAGGTGACTCCATTGCACACTCTTCAAGGGCGCATCGCTCCTAGGTACTTTGCCATCATTATTACATGGTTATTTCAGCTACACTCAACATTATGCAACCATAATTGACAAAACAACTTTGATGGGTGAGATCTACGTACATTATTATGTTATTGTTTGACTTGTCATGAAGTTAGTTGGAGAATAATATATATTGTAAGAGAGAAAAAAACTCCCTCTACAAAGAGAAACATTCTCTCCATTTATAAGGGTTGGGAATTTGGGGATTTAGGAGTTATGTGTTAGGAAATGGGAAATGGGAATTTGGGCACTACATGTGTTTCTTTAGTGATCTATATTTTTCTAAGGTTGGATGATGTATTATTGATGTATTGATCCCTTGATGGTGGTGAACCCTAGGTTCAAGCCTAAGTTGAGCCTTATGTTTTATCTTGTTACCATGGTGGGATTTTGCTAGGTAGAACAACTTATTTGCATGGTACAACACGTTGATGGAGCACACCTCCTCATTGGCACACATGTTCGTGATCATTTAATCATTCAAGGATTATTAGAGGTGGACTATGGTTATATTAGAGCACTATGCACACATGTTAATAATGATTTAACCATTCAAGTGGGCCTCTTGACCCTATTTTGACTACTTGGTTTCTTGTTGATGAAGCACCCTACTTCATTTGGCATGTTTTCACACTGGGGGGTTCTATTTGGAGGAGGCTTAGGCTTTTATGTGGAACGCTCCCCTTTTTGGCACAAATTTCAAGGCATGCATGCATTATTTTATTATTTTGGAGAGGATGGCACACTTTTCTAGGGCACGCCTCCTTGGGTTGGTTAGGCATCATTATTATTGGCATATGGAGGAAAATTTTGTTTGTATATTGATGAGTGTAACTACCTTTGGATGCTTCTCTAAGTTGCCTTCTT
>ML783032.1:592243-603604 GCA_009831015.1 Picea engelmannii | reverse complement strand
ATCATTTAGTGATAGATCTGTTTTCGAGCTAATGTCAATAGAGTAGGAAGTGGTCGTATCTTGTTTTGTCCACAGACCTCAGCGAGGAGCAAAGGATTGGAGAGCAACTCGGAGCGTGCAGGGACAAACGTCGATTAAAAGGTGCTTCTGTTATCCTCCCTTCTCATGCATTAGTTTAGATGGATTTGAAAGGAAGTCAGTGTCCACGTTAAGCATTTTTATGTCTAGGGTTAAGGTCAAGCCTTAGAGGTGATCTACCTGTCCGCAGGGAGATTTTCCTACAACAAATAGTTATAGTTACAATGGATTTAAATAATAATTGTTTTCGATGGTTTTGGTCCCTTTGGAAACCCTAGCCGCAGACCCCACTTTGCTTCATGGCCGCGGCCTAGGTGTGGCATCTCTTATGGCCTCTCCCGCTTTGAAGACACATCTTCCCCAGAGTTACTCTCTTTTTTTTTAGGATCTTTCTTCCCGGTTTTTTCCATGCAAGGCAGAACCTTCCTTCTCTGCGTTTGTTCCTCATGCAAGGCTCGGGCGCTCTCTGGTGGATGGCGACGGTTAGTAACTTCTAGCAATCGCTCTTCAGGAGATGTTGCGTATTCTCCCCAGACCTTACACCTGCTTAGATGATGTTGTGTGCCCGGATCTGTCCCTTTATTGGGTGGTATTGTGAATGCAACGGTTGCTTCTTCCGCTCCAAGAGGTAGTTTGTTGTTGGGTGCATCTATGGGGGCAATGCCTGGGTTCCTTTTCCTAGATTTGTTGTTTCGAGGTGAGGTTGGCGGCTTCAGTTCTGTTGTTTCGAGGTGAGGCTAGCGGTTTTACCTTTGTGGGAGTGCGGATCTGGGGTTGGGTCCTAGGGAGGGTTCTTCCGCTTTTTCAACTTCTGGATTGTGGTTCTTCTCTCGGGTTACTTTGGTTGTTTAGGGTTTGATGTATGCTCAGATTTGGTTCCTATTGGTGGTTATCGATGCCTCCTCTCCTTCATATGTCATGGGTTTTGCCAGAGCTTAGAGGTCATGTCTTGGGTGTGTGGTGTTTTTTTATCCAAGTGGCACTTTGAGGTGATGTTGAGAAGGCATGTAGTTTATGGTCTTATGTTGGTCGAGGTATCCATCGATGTTGTTGCCTTCTAGACTTCGTGTTCTGAGGTTTACATACCTCTTTGACTCGGTCCTTTCAGTCACTTGGGTTTGTCTAGGATTGCATATTTGGGGTCTATACTGTTATGTGCTCCCTAGTTTGGGGTTTTTTCCGGCCCAGTTGGGGTTTATTACCTAGTTCTTGCTTCTTCTTTTTACTTTTTGGCATCTCAACCAATTATTTTTCCCCTTGGGATCTTTATACCCATGTTTGGGTGTTGCTATATATACCTACATAATGTAATTTGGTTCTCTTTGGATGAATAGAATTACGTTTTTTCCCGAGGGAAAAAAATAGTTATAGTTATAATAATAACAGTTAATAAAATATTAAGGCTTTGATCACTGTCCACTATCCTAAGAATCTTCCTTAACGGTGGTGTAATTCCATGGATTTCTTTTATTGAAACTTAATTTTACTTGTGGTCATGTTCAAAATAAATACCCACTTACAAAGATGTATCAAATTTATGAAATAATTTTGGTGGCTAAATATCTCTATATTCTTGGTCCTATTATAGTATAGGAGCACTAATCCTTCATATTAAACTCATTTATGATAATGCCCCATCCTTAACTCTATATACAATAAATGACTCACTTTGTAAAGACACATGTGTACAATAGATGACTCACTTTGTAAAGACACAACACATCTATGAAATCACATTTTTGGGAAAAACAAGTTAGAATTATAAAACCATCACTTATATTAAGTAATCCCCCATCCTTGACTTTATTGGCAATAAATACCTCCATTGGGAGTCCATCTAATATAAAAGGCACCCCCTGTGAGTATGCTTGAGGGCTATGAAAACCCACTATAAAAGACTTCCTTGGAATATGCTTGAAAGCTATGAAATCATTCCCTTTGGGGAGACATGCTAAAACTATGAAATCATTCCTTCTCCTAAGAAACCTACTATCCTTAGCATTAAAGGACTCCCTTAAACACATGTGTAATCCACAAAATCATAGCATACTACTTGAACAAATTAAACATTAATGAAGCAATGATAACACTTAGACTATAAGCTAAGTCTTTGTATGTAGCAAGTCAAGTTACCTTTTGAAATGTCTTTTTATTCTATTTACTTTTGTGGAAATTTTCAAATTTCAAATTTAAAATGTTGACATTTCAATGAAAATGGACATTAACAAGTTCATTTGTAATATGAAAATCATTAAATTTTAACTTTTCAGTATCAAAATTATGATTTTTCATCTTGATTCCTTACAAATTCATTTATAATATGAGAAATCATTAAATTTCAAATTTTTGTAATATAAAAAATCATTAAATTTCAAATATTTATTATCAAACTTGTGATTTTTTTATTGTTGAATTCCTTTATTTTCAAAAAACAAATATATTTTTTAATAAAAATTCAAAAAAAATCAACTTTTAAAAAATAATTAAACAAATACATATTAATGTAATATTTTAATTTTTTAAATCATCTTTCCAAAAAATTAAAAATTAAAATATTTTTTATTAAACATTTAAAACAATTGTTTTTGAAGAATGAACATCACGTCCAAATTATTATTAAGAACATCCTCTTCAAAAGGATATGGAAACAATTAAAGACAAAAGCAACTTCGATTCGTGTACTTGTCATTACAATCTTGGGCGAGTTATAAAATTTAGTGTTATATCATTTTCTATTCGAACTCTTCCTCCATCCAACTTATTCTTAATCCTCTTTTTATCTTTTTAAATATGCATGTGTTATGTAACGATCAAAATTGAACTCTTTCTAAAACCATTTAAGGATAATTAAAATATATATAATTTTTTTTAATTACTTGTCATTTAAAAGGACATTAAATATCATAAAAAATCAAAAGAAGGGTCAGATTTTTAATAACTCATCAATGTCCTTACTTCTAATGCTTAATTGGTTAATGAGCATTGGTTCATCACACAATACTTACCTTCAACATTGAAAGATTAAAATCATCTATATTCTAGTTGGCTCTAAGATATTCCCCAATATGGTGTACCCTTCCACAACATTAAATCCATCACATAGCTCACACCTAGATAAATATTCTACCATGGTATTGGTGTATGCATTATTTTATAAGTCACTTAATCAAAGCTTCATAAAGAAGCTTAGATACCTTGTTTTTATGAATCCCCACTTGACTTCATGTATTACGAGCATTGTCCATTCTTGTCAATATGGGAATTGGCATCACATTTAGTTTACATACTTCGTGTTTTTGAATCATACGCTTGCGATAATGGCATTTTCTTTGTTATCTTTTCCTTCGACACTTTTTATAATTCCAATTCCTTTGTTATCTTTGCTGCCACTCTTGGATTTGTAAAAACAACAAAACAATTAGTCATGGGTTATGGATATACATTGTAATAACATTGGGAGCTTATTAATGAGATTGGTTACAAATGAGTTGTTGAAAAGAGTTGTTGAATGTCAATTTTGAAGAGAAAATAATAGACATTGAACAAACCCAAGAAAATCAGGTCATCTCTCTTTTTTCATGTTCACATATTCCATCTCACTAATAATATTGAACATGTTGATTCATAGTTATTTTATTGAATTCATAATATTATATTTTTTCTTATTAAAATCCATGACATGCTTATAACTTTGGTATCTAATATGATTATTATTTCATCATGTTGGTAGACTTCTCAACCATTTAGTATGTAATTCATGGCATCTCCACTAATAAAATAGATAATGGGAACAAAACACATACCTAAGAATTGAATAAATCCATCGAATCTTGTACAAGTTTTGTAGCATACCCATTACCAAAAAAAATGAAATTTGCTTTGATACCAAACTGTAACATACCCACTCCCTTGTTGGGTCTCGTTACTACTAAAAAAGGCTAACTATAACTCTGATACCAATTTAAACACGGAAAAATACACAACATGACATACAAGCTCATGCAATTGCCCATAATAATTTAAAACATGGATGCAATTGTTTTAAACATGTGCATTAACAATTAAACACACACACAACATTCAATTACATAAAACAAAGATTCAAATGCAACATTTACCCACAACAAGTAAAAGTAAATAAGATAAAACTTTAGAGTGAAATATGTAGCAATTAAGCTCAATAATCAACAAAGTTAAACACGGTGAATATGAGCACTTATCTTTTCAAATACGCAACCCTCTGCAGAGGACAAACGTTCCACCCAAACATAGATTTGTTGCTCTAGTTATCAATAGCAAGTCATCCTCGAGATGGGGATAGGAATCCACAAGAAATAGTGTCGTCCAAAGGTGTCCATTGTCGACTCATAACAGTTAAATTCCTACAGCCATTCCAATCCATCAACTCTCTTTCCCCTCAACATGCACAAACCAAGGAATGGGATCCCCTTCTCTGCCATGTATTCCCTCAGGTTATCCCACTTCCCTCCAGGGCTCTAGCACAGGTTGGACAAGAAATCTCTCTATTGGGGCCTCCAAGAACTCTAGCTATAACAATAATTCTAACAACAACAAATTACCTACTCCCTTTGACAATTTATTGCACATAATCTTACTCACAGGACTACAATCTATTTCTCCCTAAAATTACAACTCCAACAAGTTGTTATAGATGCCCACCATAGCTACATGTTATCTTATAACACTACGCACACATTTCCTCTATTTTTCCTAAATGTAAAAATCGTTATCTTTTCCATACGAATTTCCTTTTCGCCCATGCATGTTGACTCTTACATTCCCCATGGTTGATTGTACTCATGCCCATGCTCTTAATAACTCTATGAGGTGACTTTACACGAAACCCTCTTACATGTATTCAATGATTGGGGCTTTGAAACATTTAAAAAGGAAATAGAAAGTTCATAGTAAAAATAATTTAGAAAGATGGTTTCGGTTTAATAGTCATGTATAATCCCCCCTTGGACCACCCCTCTCTTGTGGAAACTTAGCCCCCATGTCTCCATACGCGTCTGTCTATAGCCAGTGATACATTTAATTTATTATTTTCAATATACATCATTTACATATTATATTGTTGGGTCCGCAAGCATACATCGTATTTACATTATACCTCACTAAACCGGGTATTAAAAATGGGGATGTTACAAGTTTGGTCAAGCTCATCATAATGATAATGCATAGTTTTTCTTTGTTTCACATAAAATTATTTAATGCTTATGTTTGGGATTAAAAACTCTATTGATCTTGGTGAAATTTTCTAACTTGTATATTCTTGATTAAGTTTACAGATGAATTTGCACAAAATGAGACTTGGCAATGTCACAAAACCTAAAATTGGGACTATAACAATGAGAATTGTGATTCTATTCATTCAATTTATAGCATCATCAAATCCTCACTCATTCGTTCTCCAAAATGATCATTCCCCTTTTCTCGATTCTGTGCATCTTTATCTATCAAACTCTTTCACTTTCGTCTTCTTATTTCTAGCAAAATTAACATCAATGTGACAACACTTTGTAAATATGTTGAGAATGCCTCATATCTTTGTTCCCCCCTGCCTCATCCCAAGCCCAAGATCAAGGAGATGTATCCTTTCTAACACAAATGCTTGTAACAACATTTTTTAAGTTAGGTAGGATTTTCAAGAAAGCTAAGGAGAAGGTAACATGTTTTTTATTATCGTCGAACTTATTCATTAGGGATTATTCTCTAACATTGCACTCTTTCATGTGTTTTCACATGGTTTGAGGGATAAAGTGAACAATCAATATCCTCAATAAAAATTACATACTTGGTGGTCTTGATGAGTAATTTCCTTTAGTTTCGTGTTTCTATGGATCTTAGGAAGCTCCAAATTATAAACATCTTAATGTAAATAATAAGCAATGGATGTAATGATGTTAGATTGTCATGTTCCTAGAGGCTTATAATGCAAATCATGTATTGCATTTCTAGTATTTTGACATAATTATCACCCTTCAACAAAGGCCTCAAGATCTACTACAAATTATTTTTTTCAATTGAGATCTAGAATGAATCTGATTCCTATGGTTAAGAAGGATTGGGGCATGCTAAATATATGAATATAAGATGTATTGCCCATGCATCATATGGATACATAGAGTACGTCCTCTCTTACATGGGTGTTCACAAAAATGTTTGATTTTTGTGATTGTGTCTAAATTTTTATATAATCAATTTTAACACTTTGAAATTCTTTTAAAGAAAAGTTGGCTCAATGGTTATGATTTTTTATTATTATTAATGCACATATAACCCATCAAAATGTTATATTTGAAATTAAAAGTATTCTTACTATTAGTATTTTTATTGAAATTTCAACTTATTTGTGAGGTTGTTTGTTAAATTTTAATATTTTAAATAGTTGGAAGGGGAATATTTTATTTAGATTTTTCTTTTTAAATGTGTACCTAGTTTACTCTTTTTAATCCAAGTACAACTATTTTTTCAATGTTTTATCATGGAAGGGTTGAATGAATATATACCCTTCAACTTTAAATTAAGAGTATCCCTCCAAATTTGATCACTACATGTGTGTCTCACTTGTACACTTGTATAATGGTACTTGCACTTATGTCGTGACACATGTCTTTCCATTAATTCTATGTAAAAATTATATTTTAATAATAATAATTTTGAAACAACTATTATTATTGCACATGCATTCATATGGGCAATAATTTCCCTAAATTAGTCTAAATTAGTCCATGGGGTGAATTAGAAATTGTTGCCTTTATGCTAAATCATTTTATAACATGTGCCAAAGTTGACGTCCCACATTTACTCTATATCCATGTGTCATTGCATGAATCTACCATATGTTGACTAAATGTGAAGGGGCTAGACATAATCCTCACCATCCCCTGCAAAAAAATTGCATTGTTTCCTCCAAATCCTTTGACTTACAAGATAATTAGATACGAAGTTAGCGGAATTTTAAAAATGTCAGATGTGCCTTAGAGGGAGAATGTTGATGTACTAAAGTTGCCTACGATAAGAGTTTGAAGCCACTTACCCATAATAATGATTGGTCCAATTTATCAACATTATTATCATTAGTTACATACTCTCAACAAATCCTTTATTCGTACAATTCCTCCAATATATGTATTCATA
Organism: Picea engelmannii; assembly: GCA_009831015.1. NCBI lineage: Eukaryota > Viridiplantae > Streptophyta > Pinopsida > Pinales > Pinaceae > Picea > Picea engelmannii. Next base: position 596,362 of record ML783032.1, on the reverse strand, counting down.
TGCCAAACCAACCATCGTATGTACATACGCCATATGCCATATATATGTATATGCGTACACACTTTTCAAACCGAATATCCTCTAGTCATATTTTATTACGCAAACACAAAATGACATGCAACCTTGAGAAGCAGGCAAATACAAGCCAGAAAAAGCAGAAGGCGTCAGGATTCAGAAGTCCCTCTATTGTTGGACAGATTGGCCATGTAAAGAAAACAACGGTATAACGAGCTTAAGAAAATGCCAGAAATGTCCCACAAAACATACTTCAGAATGTCAGCTTTGTTGATGCCAGTACTAACAGGTGAGTTCATTAAAAGCCGAGAAAAAAAATCTTATGTTGACTGAAAGTTTCTCAAGACTTTACTAAATGTTTGAATAAAACGGTCATTTATAAATTTCAGAGAAAATCCACTCGACGTGTTATTTAACATTTTGATTAATGGAGTTAGTTATAAGAGAGAGAAAGGAGTGATCAATAATCGCTAAAATTTGAAAAAAAAAAGAGCTTTTTTGTTTTCTGAAATTGTTTCTATTATTGTTCCTTTTTTTTTTCCTAAAAAAAAGCTTAGATTTTATTCATTCCAAGAGAGAAAATTTACATTTTGTAGAAAACATGGAAAATCCATGTTTTTGCTGAGACAAATATCTTAGAGGGGTAACCACATATTTCCAACAATGAAGCACATCACTGATGGCACATACTGATGTTCCAAAAAAAACAAAACAGTCCAAAGTATAGGCCTAGATATGTTTACCACGTCTTAAAAAATGATGAGTATTTTTAGATACAAAAAAGGGTCACAAAATAAACTGAAGTAGTAGACAATCGGTTATGAAGATATTTCATGAGAGTGGTTTGCTTCTATGAAAGGCCTGTGAAAGAACTCAAAATGCTCTCCATTCATGTCTTCTAATATCTTCCATTGCCCCAAATCCAACCTAAGGCCCTCTTTATACGGTGAATTTGCCTCCATGTTGCGCTCCCTATATAGATGTTGAATACAAACCATATCAAAAGAATCCAGTATCTTGTAGACTTCCTCAATCAGAAAGAGTAGCTGGAAATTATGACATTTCTAAGATTTCCTTGCCCAATTTATAATCAGCATAGAGTCACCAAATAATTGTAAATACTTTACTTCCTTTTCAATAGCAAAGAGTAGAAGAAGCTTGAGAGACATTAATTCTGCAAAGTTATTTGTTCACGATCCAAATGCCATATACATTTTGAAGGAGTGTGAGTTCGAAAGGTGTAAAATAGCCCCCCCCATGCCCCCCCCCGTGCACGTTTGATTGTTGTTTTGGGAAGCCCCATCAAAAAAGGCCCACGACATTGAAGTATCAATTTGAATTTTCGTTATGACCCTTGCGGGATGCAAGTCATTTTCCTGAGGGAAATGAGATAATACACTTAGTCCTTGCATTGCTACAATATTTGGTGTAGAAAATTTGTCCTTGAAAATGGCCACATTCCAGGCTAGCTAAGCCATGTAGCAAACGATTAAGGAAAAAAAAATTATGTTTTTATTTGCAGGGTTTGATACCCAATCTTTCCAGGCTTGTTCCACTGATGAACCGTACCAGGAGACTGCTTGTTTTAATGTTGATGTGTTTCCTACCAGATCTGCTTCACAAAGGGGTAAGTTATAAAGAGGTGAAAGGTAGTATCACTATCAGATTTGCATAAAACACACCACCCTGGACCTTCAATATGCTTATTCTTCATTTTGTCCTAGGTTAGAACTTTATTGACTATAAGACACCACATGAAAATTATGGATTTTGGTGGGAAATGGACTTTCCATAGGCATTTCCACCACCATAGTGGTTCTCGTAAATGTTGAATAATAGTTAATTGTATGTAGCCTAGCTTTGGGGTGTACAATCCTAAGGGCACATGCTTCCAAATCAACTCATCCTCTTGATCCATTATCCATAAGTGTGTTGATTTTAGAGATTGAATGCAATTTGTCCATTGTTCTACCTGAGCCCCTTCCAAACCCAAGCATGTTGGACTGAACCATTCTTGGCTCCATATGGAGGTTCGACCTTGATCAACAATTTGATTTAGATGAAATAGCCTTGAGAATGTAAATCTTGGATCAAGTCGGGAAAAAAGATATGTGCTCTTTCATTTCATGTCCATGGATTCACTCCTATTCAGACCTTTTCACCATTCCCCACCCTCCAAACCAAACCATCCCCTATCACTATATAAGAGTTGATAATTGCCTTCCATATTATGGACCAAACAGAGCATTGTTTCTGAGGGTTTCTGATCCAATCCAATACAAAAACGAGGTGGATATAATTTTGAATGACTACATTTGCCCACAAACTTCCCGAAGAAATCAACCTCCAAACTGATTTTTCGGCGAGAGATTTTGAAAATAAGAAAATATTTTTGAAGTCCCATCCACTCTGAGCTTTTGGGATTTCCAAAACCTCCCATTTTACCCAAGGAAAGACCACTTTATATTGTGAACCGACCCATAGAAATTTGAAGCAGATTCTCTGAATATTTTCAAGTACCCCTTTTGGGATCCAAGTTAATGACATCCAATATACGGGAATGGCTTCCAGGACCATTTTGACAAGAACCATACGACCACCTCTGGATAACCACCTGAAGCTCAATGCCTTTAATATTTTCTCCAATTTGGCTATCAACCATGACTAATTAGACTTTTTGTAGCAGTTTGGCTCCAGTTGAAACCCCAAGTATTTTAAGCCTAAATCAATCTCCTTTATTTCAAATGGGAAAAGGGTCTAGTAGTAGTTCTTCTCCTCATCATCCATATTGTGGACTGGTATGGTACTTTTGTGTTCATTTATTTGCATCCCCGACCCCCTGGAGAAGAGATCCAAAATATTTGATAGAGTTTCAGCATCACCCTTTTGTCCATCACAAAAGAGAAAAACATCATCCACAAAAAGAAGATGGGAGAGATATAAACCATGTCATATTGGAGTACCCCGAAACATACCATGTCATTTTGCATCAACCAGAGATCTACTGAGGCCTTTTGCCACTAGGAGGAAGAGCAAGGGGGAGAGAGGAAAACCCTACCTTAACCCTATGTCTGCATGAAAGAAAGGGTAAGTTGCTCCATTTATGATTACTACAAAAGAGGTTGTTGTGATGGAGCTCATGACCTAGTTAATGAACGAGACTTCAAAACCCACATGTGTAAGGAGCAGTTGAATATAGATCCAACCGACCCTATCATAAGCTTTCAATAAATCAATCTTCACCACTACTCCCTTTAATTTCCTCGTCTTTGTGCTATGCAAGCCTTATTGAGCTACACATATGGCTTCATGTATATGTCTTCCTTCCAAAAAGTCAAATTTCTCCCTAGAGATAACAATTGAGAGGATGGGCTTTAATCATCGAACAATAACCTTTGCCACTATATTGTAGATACAATTACATAGAGAAATTGGACGAAACTCCTCAAAATACCGAGGGGAATCCGATTCTGGGATTAAATCTGTGAAAGTGGTATTACATGGCGCATGCATATGTCCCTCTCTTCTTGATTCCTCCACCACCTTCAGAATATACCGTCTGATCCATTCAAAGAGACCTAGAAAAATTCAACCGGCTAGCCATCTGGTCCCGAGCTCTTATCTTTTTGAAAATTGAAGAGAACCTCCTTGAGCTATTCTTCTATAACTTCTTCCATTAGGGTCCTATTTCCTTCATCATCTACAAATCGAGGGAAGAAACCTGCCACCCTGACAATTTATGCAATGGGTGACTGACTATTCACTTTAAAGAGAGATTGAAAATATTTTTTCCCCAAATGAGCCAGTCCTTCAAAAGATGGTACATCCCTCCCTTGATTGTCTTTTAGACTCCAAATGGTGTTTGATAAATTCCTGAATTTTGCATAAACCTAAAACTTTTTTGTGTTTTCATCGCCTTTCTCCATCTAGATAGCTCGACTTTTGAGTCGCCAAGCTGCCTCCTTTTCCTCTAGAATCTTTTTCTTCTTTTGTTCCATCCAAACCAAGTTTTCTTTTGACTCTGGTGTTGTATTTCCCCCATCTTCTGACTCATAAATGGATTTTAAAGCTGCCTTGGTGTCCATTAAGTCCTAAATCCCCCCC
>ML783032.1:577549-592208 GCA_009831015.1 Picea engelmannii | reverse complement strand
CCCATTGCCTCAACTACATGTTTCCATCTAATAGTTTGTCCGAGACCAAAAAATGATCTAGTCTCTTCGCAATCCTTTCTTTACCTACTCGTTTATTCCTCCAAGTAGGACTGAATTGAACAAGAGCAACATCTAAGAGCCCTTTACCGTTCAATAGATTTTGGAAGAAGTATGATAAAGGGTTTCATCTTGCTAGGGGCCCCCAGGCTTCATCTAATCACAACGAAAATTTTGAATCTCCCCTCATTATCAAGGTGTCCGAGGAGACAAAGGATTTGCTCATCAGACTTTTCCAAAAGAGGACATGCTCTTGACAGGGCCCATATATATTTATTGTTGTAAATGAAATTCCCAAGTCTGACATAATAATAACAACACCAAGGCCAAACTCAAATCCCCACATATTTAGTAATTTCAACGTTTTTTGTTTCCATCCCATAGCCAGTCCTCCAGATCGGTCTCTAGCATCCACACATGAAAAACTACAATTTGTTAAGATTGCTTCAAGAAGAGCCACTACCTCTTCATTCGACCCCATGGTTTCCTGAAGAATTATGATGTCTAGATGATTGGAGTCCACCAACCACTTGAGGGCTAATTTTTTTTACGGGCTCGCCACACCCCGACAACTTAAGGAAAGAAATTTCATGATAGAACCCTACCTGGGGCTGTCGTTGCTCTAAGATCCTCGATTATGGTTAACTACTTTCCAGTGGCTAGGTCTATGAGAGCCCATTTATGGGCCTTTGAAATAAAATATGTGTGCCCCCTCCTCGAACTCTCATTGGGTGGAATATGATCGAGACCAAGACCTTCAGGATTTTTAAGAAAGGATGAGGATGTAGATGAAGGAACATAATTATTCCTTAATTGGTAAGCGATGGCCACCTCCTCAGAGTCCATAGAGGAGCAAGAGGTTTCACAGATTTTAACATTAGAAGAAAGGGGTTGGGGAAGGGCTAAGGAGCATAGGGTGAGTGGGAAGTTTAACTTTGGAGAGACAGATTGGAAATCCTCAGTCTTCAGATGGAAAGGAAAAAAATTTCAAGGATCCCACCCAATCTTTACCTAAGAGTGATAAGGAATTTGTTAAAATATTTATAGTAGGGGGAGGAATGGAATGCATACCCATAGGGTCCACTGAGGTCCCTTGAAGATGTCAGTCTTGTGAGATTTTCGGACGAGAAAGAGTGTTGCATCCCTCTTCTAACTTTCCAATGGGTGAACTTTTCCCAATTTTTTTCCCACCTCCTGAGTGATTGTGAGACTCAATTTTAGGAGCTTCCACCTATATTCCCACCGAGTGTTCAAATATTTCCTCCCTTTGTGACGTCAGATGCTTCTTTTAAATAGTCGAGAATGACCCTTCAAACCAGTCATGGAAAGGCAAGCTGCAATGTTTTGTGATATGCCCATACTGATGACATCTTCTGCAATGGAAAGGAACTCCTTCATGGTTGGATTTTTGTTTGAGGGATTTTTCTCCATAGATTAGTTCCAACTCTTCAATCAATCCCTCCCAAATGTCCAAGGATACCAATATCCTAGTGATTGTCATCTTTCTATATTCCTTAAAAGACATATATGCATGCCCATACTAATGACATCTTCTACAGCGGAAAGGAACTCCTTCATAGTTGAGTTTTTGTTTGAGGTATTTTTCTCTAGAGATTAGTTCCAACTCTTCAATCAATCCCTCCCAAATGTCCAAGGATACCAATATCCTAGCGAATGCCACATTTCTATATTCCTTAAAAGACATATCTGCATCCAAAAAGGTCCCCAAAAAATTCCCTAACTCCAAGAAGCTTTTCTTGGTTCAGAATTCCATAGGAAACCCTGGAAGCCTTACCCAAATCATAGCAACATCTATTCACTCTCGATTGGTGTCAAAGAGAGGAGACCATTTTTTGAGAATGACTAGGGTAGAATTGATGCTCCAGGTCCACCTAATAACCCATTCTGCCTCAGTTGTCATCCCAAATTTAAAGCAGAACCAACCTCAGTTTAGGGTTTGTATACAAGGAGCCTTCCCAACTTCTTGAGTCCAAGAGTGGTTGGCCCATTCCTTTAATAATTTTATATTGAAATGACATCCTCAAGCTACACCTACCAGTGTTGTATCCGCCATGTCCAAAACCTATGGCTTTGAATTATCGACCCCTAGTATCAATTTTGCTTCTCCTTTGTTCTTAACACACTTAATTTTATTTTGTAAGAGGAGGATTGTTGGGAAGAGGGGGATTTTCTCTCCTCTCATCCCAGTGGTCCTGTGTAAGGGTTTGCAGAGTGACCTAGTCCCAAACCTTCTACGGATATAGATATTTTGATGTTAGTGGTAGCATCGAACATGTATTTTCACATAGGTCTATGTGTCTAGATGTGTGGAAATCGTCCAAAGCCTTCTAATATTGAATCTAATTTAGTTTAAAAAATTATTAAAGTAAATTGATTTTATTTATTAATTATGTAATTAGTTAATTAGAATATTTATGATACATACTAAAAGTACTTAGCATGTGAAACATGTAATCTAAATCTAAAAGTGAGTTTGAGAAGTAATCTCAACCATAGATCACTTTTGAGATTATAAATAGATTGTAACTCACAATTATAAAAGCAAGGCTAGGGTGAAGGAGAAAGACACTTGACAGGTGTTGAGGGAGTCGACACAAAGTATTGGATCATGAAGGACTGTGGTTCAAGGTCTTGGATAGGCGAAGAAGGACCTTCATCTAAATATCATATAGGTCAAGGAGAAGAGAGAACAAAGGCATACACAAGTGGGTTTCAACAGAAGGAAGTCATAGGAGAGTGCTAGATCATACAAATCTTTCTGTACATGTTTTTTGTGCACATCTGTAGGCCATAGAGGATATAGTCGCAGACATCCACGGGTCACAGTGGGGAAAGTCGTAGATATCCGTGGGTCACAAAAGAGACGATCGTAAATGCCTAGAAAAGTGTGCCATAATTGATTGTAAACATGTCAGCCCTTGTCAGGTTAGTTTGCATTGTATTTCTCTCAATGGACCATTATCCCTATTATGGGAGCCCTGGTTTTAGCATAATAAAATTATTCTTAGCACTGGTTTTGCCTCTGAGGTTTTTCCAGGGGTATTTACCCAAAAAATTATAGTGTTCATGTGTGCTTGATTTGGTTTCCTATTTTATGCTTTCACTACATGATATTGAGTTGAATATTTCAGTAGTGTACTATTGTTTTGTGGACTTCTAATCTGATTGCAGTAAGGAAATCACTAGATAACAAAGTACCTAGGTGCATGAGTAATAATTTCGACATGGTATCAGAGCTCATGTTATGAAGAGAAGCTAGATCAGTACAAGAGCAGTTTTCATGCAACATGTTATTTCCAAGGTTGTTTTCCAAGTCTTAGGGATGGCAGTAGCACCGTTTAGAGTTGAAGATAGATTGGATGGAGAATCCAACTTCCTATCTTGGAAAGCAAGACTTACTTTGGCGTTGAAGGAGTATGACCTTTGGGAGTTAGTGGATAAAGCAGTTACTCCATCGATAGATCAACCATCTTTAGATGCTCACAACAAGAAGGAGATCACAACATAAAGAGTCCCCCAAGATTATGTGAAGGATCATCTAATCCATCACCTAAACGAGAAGAAGACGACCAAAGAGATTTATGATGCCTTGGTAAGTTTATTCCAGAGAAAGAACATGAATAGGAAGATTATCTTAAGGAATAAACTCAGATCGGTTCAAATGTCTAGATTAGATAATGTTACCAGCTATCTCATGAGGATCACAGATGTGCGTGATGAACTTGTAGCCATAGGGGAGAAAACAAAGGATGCAGAGCTTGTTAACGTGGCATTGAATGGTCTTCCCAAGTCATGGGAACCATTTGTCAAAGGAGTTTGTGCTCGAGAGAATATCCCAGATTGGCAGAGACTTTAGGATGATTGAATCCAGGAAGAGACTCGGGAAGAGTCTAAGGTAGCAAGCAGGGAGGCAGTGAAGAGAATTTGGCCCTTGTTAGTAAGACAAGGAATGGAAAAGGAAAGAGTTCTAGTAAGAAGGTAAACAAAGGTGGAGGATCATCACAACAAGGGAAGAAGAAGGACTTGAGTAAAATCAAGTGCTTCTCATGTCATAAGAATGGGCATTATGCATCTCAGTGTTCGAAGAAGAAGAAGAAGGGTAATGAAAAGGCGCAGACAAGAACATCAACAAAGACACAACTTGATGAGTTTGCAATAAAGTTTGAGAAGGACTACTCAATGATTTATTGCCTTTCTACTAACATAACAATGAGGAGTGCTTGGCTCTTGGATAGTGGTGCATCTCATCATATGACAGAGACACGGGAGCTATTTAGCAATCTGATAGAGAAGGACTCAAAGGTTCATGTGGATCTTGGTGATGATACCAAGTATGTAGTGAAGGGAGAGGGAACAATTATGTTTCAACTTGAGTCATGAGGTTTGTTAGATGCCCACGATGTGCTTTACATACCAGGTTTGAAGAAATTTTTTCTTTCGGTCTCAACTATAGAGGACAAGGGTTTTGTCGTCACTTTTTAGAGAGGGAAGGTACTCATATGTCCATAGAAAGCTAGCTCGAATAACACAGTAGTCGTTGGGGTTAGAGAGGGCACTTTATACAGGTTCCAAGCAAAGCCTGTTTAGGATTTGGTACACAACAGTGACAACCTATGTGAGTTGTGGCACAAGAGGTTGGGACACCTACACTACATGGCATTGTAGATTTTGAGGGAGATTGTTGCAGGTCTTCCAAAGTTCAATATTCAGCAACAGGGAGTGTGAAGAGGGTGTGCACTTGGCAAGAATGTCAAGGCTGCTTTTCCAAGTAGCAAGAGTAGGTCCAAGGGGATCTTGGATATTATCCATTCATATGTGAGTGCGTTGATGTCGGTACCATCATTACAGGGGTCATCATATTATGTGACGTTTATTGATGATTTTTTCTAGAAAACCTGGATCTTATTTATGAAGACCAAGGATGAGGTCTTCAATCAGTTCAGAGAGTTTGGCGCTTAGGTAGAGAACCATAAAAGGATGAAGATTAAGGTCTTTAGGTCAGACAATGGGGGAGATTACACCTCCAATGACTTAGAGGATTTCTGCAAGGAGCAAAGGATCAAGAGGGAGCTGACAATCTCATACAACCCTTGACATAATGGTGTTGCGGAGAGAAAGAATCGGTCCATCGTCGGTTCTGCCAAGGCTATGATACATGATTAGGATTTTCCTATGTTTTTATGGGTAGAGGCATGTTATACAACGATGTATGTGCAGAACAGGAGTCCACGTGATATTGGGGGACAAGACTTTAGAGGAGGCATTCTCAGGAGTGAAACCAGAGATGGGACATTTGAGGATCTTTGGTTGTCTAGTTTACATCCATGTGCGAGTGGAGAAGAGGACGAAGCTTGAGCCTTCAGGACAAAAGGTATATTTGTGGGGTACATTGAGACGTCAAAGGCTTATAGGATCTTCATTCCAGTGTAGAGGAAGACAATTCTGAGCAGAGATGTGAAGTTCAAGGAGAACTTAACATATAAGAGTACTTAAGAGTCATCAACAGTGATAGAGGACAAGGAGCAATAGGCTTCAAAGGATGAGCAGTGGTCAACAATTCAGACTTCAGGTGGAGAGGAGGAGTTAGCCCCTTCTAGCTCTGTCAAGAGACCTAGATGGTTAGTACAAACATTGAGGGATGTTAGTGAGGCTTCTAGGAGTGTGGTCAGAGAGCGCAGGCCTCCGAAGAAGTTTCCTAACTATATGGCGCTTATGAGTAGCATCATTGATTCTACGCCTTCCAGTTTTGAGGAAGCAACAGATCAACATGTATGGTGAGATGCCATGGTAGAGGAGTATACCTCTATTATGAGGAATGATGTTTGAGACATAGTGTCGAGACCAGAGGGGAAGTTAGTTGTGAGTTCCAGGTGGCTCTACAAGATCAAGCATGCTATAGATGGTAGCATAAAGAAGTTCAAGGCGAGGTTTGTGGCGAGAGGGCTCTCCCAGAAAGAGGGACTAGAGTACGAGGAGACATTTTCTCCAGTCGCCGGGTATGCTTCTATTCGAGCTGTAATTTCTATTGCTTCAGTTATGAAGTGGAGGATACATTAGATGGATGTGGAAACAATGTTCCTTATTGAGATAATTGAGGAGGAAGTATACATAGAGAAACCTCGAGGCTTTGAGGTATATGGGAGGGAGTCTCAAGTGTGTAGGCTTAAGAAAGCCTTGTATGGACTCAAATAGGCACCCAGGGCTTGGTATTCCAAGATCGATGGATACTTGCAGAGTATGGGCTTTACCAAGACTGAGGCAGATATTAACTTGTACTTCATACTTTTTGGAGAGGATCCTCTCGTCTTGGTTTTATACATTGATGATTTATTTCTCACAGGTGTAGAGGAGCTTATTATAGGGTGCAAAGTAGATTTGTCTAGTGAGTTCGAGATGAAGGAGATTGGATTGATGCATTATTTCTCGGGGTTAGACATATGGTAGGTATTATGAGAGATCTTCCTTGGACAAGGGAAGTATGTAGTAGATACCTAGAGGAGATTTAGAATGGAGGACTATAAACCAATAGCTACACCTACGATTACCAATTTGAGGAAGATTGACATTTAAAATTCAGAGTTAGTGGATCCCAGGTTATATAGGCAGCTGGTAGGGTCCTTGATGTATTTGGTCAACACTAGACCAGATATTTGTTTTGCTGTGAACACCTTGAGTCAGTTCATGGTAGAGCCAAGGTGGGTGCATTGGATCGCAACAAGGCATGTGATAATGTACTTGAGAGGTACAATGGAGTATGGATTGATATATCTTAGAGGAGATGGAGTAGAGTTGCAGGGATATACATACTCAGATTGGGCAGGCAGTGTAGTAGATAGAAAGAGCACCTCATGGTGTTGCTTTAGCTTGGTATTAACAATGATCACTTGGCTCAACAGGAAACAGACTTATGTGGCACTCAATTCAACAGAGGCATGATATATGGCAGTGAGTAAGGCTAGCTATGAAGCCTTTTGGCTTCACAAATTGCTTATAGGTCTATTTGGTCAGGAGTTGGAGCCTATTGTGATATACTACAATAATAAGAGTTGTGTCAAACTCTTTGAGAATCCAATATTCCACGATAGGTCCAAGCATATTGAGATCATGTATCACTTCATCCGGGATATGATCCATAAAGGAGCAATACAGCTTCAATATATTTTCACATATGAGCAAGTTGCATATATTATGACAAGGCCCTTGGAGAAAGGGAAGTTTGTATTCTTCAGGGATAGATTTAGAGTGGTGTAGGATACCTTCCTTACTAAGAGGGAGTGTTGATGTTAGTGGTAGAATTGGACAAGTATTTCCACACAGGTCTACAAGTCTATATGTGTGGAAATCGTCCAAAGCCTTCTACTCTTGAATTTACTTTAGTTAAAGGAATTATTAAAATAAATTGTTTTTATTAATTAATTATGTAATTAGTTAATTGAGTTATTTATGAGACATGCTAAAAGTACTTAACATGCAACATGTAATCTAAATCTAAAAGTGAGTGTGATAAGTAATCTTAACCATAGATCACTTTTGAGATTAGAAATAGATTGTAACTCATGATTATAAAAGCAAGGCCAGGGTGAAGGAGAAAGACACTTGACATGTGTTGAGGGAGATGACACAGAGTATTGGATCACGACGGATTGTGGTTCAAGATCCTAGATAGGTGAAGAAGGACCTTCATCTAGAGATCATACAGGTCAAGGAGAACAGAGAACAGAGGCATACGCAGGTGGGTTTTAATAGAAGGAAGCCATGGGAGAGTGTTGGAGAATACGAAGGTTTCCATACATGTTTTGCATACACATCTGCGGGCCACAAAGGAGACAGTCACAGAGATCCATGGGTCACAGTGGGGAAAAAATTCGCGGATATTTGTGGGTCACACAAGAGACAGTCGCGGATGCCTAGAAAAGTGTGCCATAATTGATTATACAAAAGGTCAACCCTTTCCAGGTTAGTTTGTAGTTGTATTTTTCTCAGTAGGCCATTATCCCTATTATGGGAGCCTTGATTTGAGCATAATAAAATCATTCTCAGCACTGGTTTTCCCTCCGAGGTTTTTCCATGGGTATTTACCCAAAACTTTTGGTGTTCATGTGTGCTTGATTTGGTTTCCTGGTTTATGCTTCCATTGCATGATATTGAGTTGAATATTTCAGTAGTGTATTATTGTTTTCTGAGCTGCTAATCTGATTGCAATAAGGAAATCACTAGATAACGAAGTACCTAGATGATGGAGTAAGAATTTCGACAAGATCTGGGTGCCAACGACACTATAACATAGTCAACAAATTTTGTCGGGCCTAGAGGATCACTCGTATCCATAGATAACCTCAGAAACGCCTCAACTGAAGAAAAAAAACCCATTGAGTCTCCCCCGAAAGATTTGCTGGTGGAAGTGACCCCACGAAACCGAGATCTATAGCTCCTTTGCCTCCAGAATATTCTAAACCCACTCCATATTTAAGCCTGAGATACGTGATCCATTTGAGCACAATGGTTTTCACAACAAGGGAAACTCTTTCCTTCCAATTCCATAGACGAGACCGGCGAAACCAAACCTAGCTTCGAGCCCCAGACTAGTGGGTTAGACAACCCAGGTGTGCAAATTTGTTGCATAATAGATCCCTCCAATCTTTGTATTCTGGAAGAAGACAAATCCTGAACCGCTTGTCCCCCCTCTGACAGTGACACAGGAAATAACCGCTTTGACCGAGGAGACTTCATGCTGCCAACTGACGACTTCCATATGTTACTTCCCTCCAACAAGTCAGGTGAATAGTTCTCTAGATCATTGTATTCTGCCATAACTTATGCATGATGTTTCCCCCCCTGATATGTCGTTTCTCTGGCTTTTATTTACTGAAGAGAAACCCACATCCAACCATAGTAAACCCTGCCATAGATTGCGTCGAGAGCCTAGGGTTTCGACAGGACCGACCATCCCTCTTAGTAAGAGCGATCACATTCATCAACATTGTTCTTACCTTTGCAAGCTATGAAATGCTTGTCAAAAAAAGATAAAAGATAAAGTTTGTGGTGCTTTAAACCTAGAAGATTCCAAGCATTGATGTAAATTTCAGTGTCCCGTTCTTTGAACAAAAAAATTCATTGCAATACTGTAAATTTCAATTTCCTGTGTTGTAAACAGAGAAGATTTGACGCATTTATGTAAATATACATTTTTAGTATCGTCTATGCCTTGTTGTCCTTTGTTACTTAAATTCTAGGCCCTAAACTGCATGCTAAATCTTGATTCATCACACATAGAAGAAACTTTATTTAGCATATTTGATTTGTCAACATGTTTCTTTGGCCAAGATGTTTCGTCAATTGGGTAGCTCTACTATTTGAAACAAAATGTTAGTTTGAAAGTGCACAAGGCTAGAGGTGAGAAAGACATGTCATGTTTAAGTAGTTTTTTGTAATCTCTATGAATATGGAGCATCTTTAAGCCCTCCTATAAATCTTATATTGTATGTTGAATTCTAGAAAAATGAGGTCGAGGAAGCCTTAGTAGATCTTTAGGCCTATGGATAGAACTCTTCATTTACAAGAAGATGATGAAGTTCTAGTAAGTTTCTTCATAGTGAGGTGCGATACTTTTTTCAACCGACATTCTTTGATCAATTATTGTCTATCGAGGTTGCTTAAAAGCCTTACTAGCCAGGGCTATTTTCTTAAAACCAACGAAGATTTTCCTCACAAGTCTATTGATGCTAGTGTTTATGAAAACAATAATAATAGTGAGGCCCCCTGTTTCCTTCATAGAAATCCATTGTGGGAAGGGATCTTGAGCTTTGTCAGTGACCAGTTCAAGAGTGATGCTATCAAGTGTTGTTTTTAGTTTGGTATGTTTCACCATTCTTCATCTTTGTATCTAATATTGCAACTTTTCTCATGTCTACAACTATTTCACATTTATACCAAAATCTTTACTTCAACCATAATATTCAATGTCCTTTGAGTAGCCTCTTGGAAGAATCTTGGAATTTTCAATAGCATATGGTATATATTCTCAAAATGTATGTTAAAGTGATTACATTCTTTTTCTTTTCTGATTTTTCCATCTCGAATTCAGGCCCCAGTGTTGTACTCACAAGAAGAGTAGATGTGTAATTTTAACACTAGTTGTATATAGTATTTCTTTGTCAATATTTGTGCTTGAGAGAAGTAGGGGATTCTGATATTACATATATTTTGAATATATCCCCTGCCAAATTCTATGATATAAGTGGTGAATGAAGAGTACAATGTCTATGTGCATGCAAAATTCGATGGGACCCTTAGCAAAGGGGAGACAACCGTTCAGGACGACGACATAGGACAAATCATTTGGACATGCTCGAACTCATGTTAAATATGAAAGCTAGATGAAAAGATGGAAAAATCAGTGGAGCGTGAAATGTTTGACCACGGGGTCGTCACTCAGTGAACTTGTGACATAGCACCTACGTCCGTGGGATATTAAAGCTCGTACCCCTATTTTCACAAGATATTGATAAATACCTCCCAAAATAAATTTTTTGAACTCCCCTCCCAATACATCTTTCTAATAAAAGAAATCCCCATTTCAACTAGATACCCGTTTTTATACCCTCAATACCTACAATATATTGACCTTATTTTTCACAATTAAAAAACCCCCTTTATGAATGAACGAGATAGATATTGGTTAGCAAGGTGAAGCCCTTGTGTGCTTGACAACTAGATGTGTATAGATACAAGGTGGTTTGGTTGACAAGTTTTTCCCGACTGACAAGTTTTGGGCAAAATCTCTCCCTATATACATGCCTTCGACATAAATATATGGAATAGTGAATGATGCAAATCCTAATAAATCTTTGTTCTTCATTCTACTAGTTCATAATTTAAGTTTGGAAGTAGCATTGAAGTTTGGATTGTGACACCATCAAAGTTTATAATTAAGGATCTAATTGTTAATAATGGTGAGTAGCAAGCATGTGAGAACTCCCCAACTCCGTGAAGACAAAATTGACACTATAATAAATTGTTTAAAAAAATATTGTGCACATGAAACCATAATGTCATTAATATCAAGATTTAAGGAGAAGCCGCAAAGATAATGTTACATTCACTCATTAATCAACTCCAATTATTCAAATAGACATGTCAAGTTGGAAAGAATGAGCATTGTCTCAGAGAAATGCAACGTTATTTTAACTATGTTTGACAACTTAAGGCTTTCCAACCAATATCAATGTCACAAACCTGATATATGGAAGATGGGTTTAAGTCAAACTTTGATGCAAGGATTCAAATGGAATTATGAGAGCATCCCGAGCAATCTCGTATAAGAACAATGAATCATAAATAAAAAATTGGATAAGCTTAGGTGTTATAATATTGAAATAGACACTACGAAACACCATTTTATGACAATGTTTGTACTAATAAGCTTCCCAATGACCATCAAATTATGACTATGTTTATAGTAATAGGCTTGTCAATGACCATCAAATTATGACTATGTTTATAGTAATAGACTTCCCAATGGCCAATGGTAGTGGGGACCTACCACTTGTGTCACATGAAGAAGCTATAAACATACATAGAACTAAGAGGTAAAGACCCCAAGGGCCAACAATGCACCAACTTGGAAAGATTTCCATTTCAATAGAAGTTTTGGATACACAAATCCCTATTAAGGGGCAAGAAGATTTAATGCCCTTTTTATCTAACCAATCTTAGAGATCATCAATAGTAAGAGAGCATGTTATCTTATGTGCCCATGGGACAACAAAAGTAAGGGAGGACAACAAAAGTAAGAAAGCAGTTCAATTGACAAAAGGAGCACCAATATAATTAGACATCATTGTCATGAAGATAAATTCATGTTATTTTCAATGACCCCCGTGCTAATGGTTTGTTGGACTTAATCTAAGAATGACCCTCGTGCTAGTGGTTTGTTCAAATCCAGAGGATGATAGGGTATGTACACCTCCATAGAATTTAGTAGTCAATTGATTGTGCGGAGGGGGTCCCTTGTCTCACAAATAAGAAGGTCTCATACACCAATATGGTGTTTGACTGTGACTTTAAAATAGTTTTGGCATGTAAAATTCTATGCACTGTGATGTAAAAGCTTTATTGTTATTTACTTAAAAAAAAAGTCTAGCTCAATTTTAACCAACTTTCAACACTTTTTGTTGTAATTAAAGTCGAGGTAAAATTTTTGATATATTGTTTATTATGTTTTGAGAAAAAATAATTGTGTTACCTCATAAAATTTTGCAATTTTTGTTTGAGATCTTTTATTTTATTATCCATTTATCTAAACACATAAATTTAGATATATAGATTCATTTGGTTTTCATATTAACATTTAGCATTGACTTTCTATAGTTTAAAGTTGTTAATGTTTAAGCCATTATTATAGATGTTTGCATTTCATTAGATAACAATAGCATAATCCAAGATCATTGAGAAATACACAATCACAAGAGACACAACATTTATCCTAGGAAACCCTCTAGGGGAAGAAAACCCAGCAAAACTTCCTTAATATAGATAGCTAATACAATGCCAAGAGATCTCTTAAGCTAATATAGAAATTCCTCTCCCAGATATGCGCCACTCTCTCTCTCCTTCTTCTCCAGCAATAGATCCGAACTTGTCTCTTAATGAGCAAGTGTGTTGTGTCTAAGTGAGGCGCTAGCCTCCTTTATTTATACAAGTCTGGCACGTGTGAAGTGTCTCTTCACTAGCAGGGCCAACTTCTCAAACTGGGTGGGTAAACCCACCTTTATTATATTTCTGGGTCTCTTTAATATCTGTTGGGGCCGACTTCTTATTCTGCCTATTACAATTATCTTTTGACCAATCCGCAAAAGGGGATTTTGTCCTATTACAATAACCGACATGATCAATGCACAATGGGGATTGATCCTATGAATAATATATTAATAATAATAAGAATACTCTTTGCAGTTACATTATTTCAACAAAAGTCAAGGTTTCACTTAGAGTACATAGTTATAGTAATGCTTTACTATTTGTTTTCCAACATTAAATATAAGAGAAATCATTCTTCTCATATTTATTCAAAGCTTTTTGACCAACCCCGGATGGCGTGACATCTGACCAGCCAGAGCAACTTGGCACTCATGCAATGTGGGGAGTTAATACCCCCAACTGTCAGCCTCACATTTAGTTTGCTCAACATGACTAGCATTCACGATTCAGTAATGTTAGCATGATGGTATGCCAAAGGAAATTTAATGGATCCCCACGCGAAAAAGTTACGGAGCACTGGAGTAGGTACGAAGCAGTTGGTTGGCATCACCTCCATATTCATGGAGCTCCTCTCAATCACTTCATCGACTTCTATGAAGGTAAGCTCCCACAGACACTCTCCCATTCATTATTTTTCATTAGCTCTCATGCTCTTCTGGTATTCCAAGCCTCCTCACTCCAGGCACTTTCTTCTCCATCCAGTGGCCTCTATCCCACTATTGGTGATCATCCTCAATTTATGCCTCACCTGCGTCGTGCCTCTAGCCTGCTATTCTCTAGAACAGAACTCTGGTTTGCCTCCCTACTCCCTCCTCTGTCGTAACTCCTCCACCATGCCCAGAGAGCGGGGTAAGCCCAAAAGAGTATCGACTTATTACAACTTCATAGCTCGGCGCAACCACCCTGACCCCTCGCAACCCTCTATTCCGCCCACTAGCTCTGCTAGCACCGACCAGAATTGGCTTGATATTCCTCAACCTCCCCTCAGTGCCTTGAATTCGCCTCATCTCCTATCCAATACCATGCTTGATTCTAGGAGCTGCCCAGTTGATGAAGAAATTCCTCTCGAGATGCAAACCGTTGAAGCTCCTCCAGAGTCTTTCATCATCACCAGCCCCTCGGCTCACCCAACAATGGAGCCAAGCGACTGTGTGGTTGAGGAAGAAATCCCCCCCAACTAGTTGACATATTGGATAGCCTGAAATAACACCCATGGACTGACCATGGAAGAAACTCTACCAACAAATTTTGATGTAGGAGCAGTTCCTCATGAGGAAATGGTTGGGAAAATTGAGTAGGCTCTGCTTAACCCACACTGTTTCTCGGATGACCACCTTCAGCTGATCTTCAAGATGCGTCAGAACCTAAAGGACCTGTTAGCACTAAAAAACGCACCGACATTTTTGAAGGAAAGATGCCTAATATTGTAAGGAAAATTTGACTAGCTTCCCGAGCTCCAAATGTAGATCTGAAAGCACCGTTGGAAAGTTCAGGATTTGTAGATGTTGATCGACTATTTAAACATGCAAAACAGACTCTCCATGACTGAGAAATTCGATTTTGAAAAAATATGCGCTTTCACCAGCGCAAAAGGCAGAATTATGACTAGTTAGTTGTGGAAAGTGGTGACTTTCGGCAGCTAAGCAGCAGATTTTCGGGTAAGTTAGCTATTGAAAGCTTGTCAAGGCCAGAATAGCCAAATTTTCGCCCAGATCAGGATTTTTTGGGTTTGAATGATTTGAAACCTTCTTCATAAGCTGGTTATGAATTATCAAATCAAAATCTGAAGACCATTCTTGGAGATGAAAGTCAAAAGGGAATT
>ML783032.1:519515-570538 GCA_009831015.1 Picea engelmannii | reverse complement strand
CAGATTTTCTCATGTGTTTCATTGCTTTGTAATTCGATTCAATTTAGCTCAGCTATTAAGAACTGTCATCTTCTTATTTGGCTCATGAATTCGAATTGAATGATCTCTTACTATCTTGTATGACCCTGCATGTTAATGTACTTAGTTATCTAGAATAGTGTTCTTCGTACCCCATTCCAAATTACTGCATCTGATTATTGGTTTCTAAAAGCACTGGCTCATTCGAATGCCTGATAAGTTGTTCTTCTCATTAGCCATCCTCAGTTATCCCATTTGATCCACACACATTGATTATTGATTTCTTAAGTTACCAAGCATCCTTAGCCTACAACCCTAAGGAGTTTCTTGGAGTGATAACAGGACCAACTTCACAATCAGAGCATCCTCAGCAAATGCATGGACCTCATGTTTGGCTCCCTGTCGGGTGCACCGGCTCAGAAGCGTTCTCTGACTTGCAACCAAATGTTCGTCTTCACTTACAGTAATGAAGGACACCCGGGTTCACCACACCTCTAGCTTCTCTCTCATTTTGTTCCACATTCACTAGCTACAATTAATTTTGGTTTTGCTAAAAACTCTGATGTATGGCAATAGCCTTATCATGTTTTCCGACACTAGCCATGCTTTATGGTGTATGGCACTAGCCACATCATGTTTTCTGGAATTAATCATGTTTTATAAGTTTTCCTACAGACCACCTATTCTAGTTTCCATGCTTGTGGAAGAATAGGTGGCAGACTCTGAATATTGTATTGGCACGTTGTTTCTTTAAGTTAGTACAATATATTTTACTTACAAAAAAAAAGCTTTTTGACCAAGTTTAATTTTGTGTCTTTGTATCTCTTCTCCCCTTATCTTTCAAGCTCCTTCATGAACAAAGATAGCATTTCCCTTTATGAAGTCACAATAAACACTTCCTTTTTTTATATATCTTATTTTTGAAATTTAGTTAAACATTAATATTATATTAGAAATATCAAATGCATGAAGATATTGAATAATCCCCTAAGTTAATAGGAAAATTTCATGTATCATAATATTACATTACTAATATTGCAACATTCCATTTTTTTACGACGACGCCTTCGTCGTTGTTGACGATGACGATGCATTCCATGTTTATGTGTCCTCACATTTAAAAAAAACAAGGAGATTAGTTCCATAGCAGCTAGTCCCTGCCTCCTTAATTAATCGAATCAAAGCATCGTTCGTACAAAATGTTTAGGCATTGTACAAAATATTTTAAAGAGCAAATCATCATTCCATTTCATGCTAAATGATTCAGGAGAATTGACCGCATAAGACTTTTATTACATAGTCATTCTTCCCATCGACAATTTTACCTTCGTTAACGTTCAGTTAATCAAATAAGGCATTGCACCTCATGTTGGCGATGTTGTAGTTATATGCAGATTGAACGTAACCTTGAATGTGAGAGAATGCATACCAGATGTTGGGGCCTTTTCCACCCTCACAGGAAGCTCCTTCGATATGCAAAAAGAATAGAATTTACAGTCAATGCTACCTAGAAAATCAACAGACAAGCGAAGAGCTACATAATTTAGAATGTAATGAAAAATGTAGGTGCATGCAACTGGCATCGATTCACCTGATAAGCATATGAGCCAACATCAAATTTGAAACCTTTTGGGAAGACACTTCTACCTATAGCTAGCCTTGGGAAACTAGTTGTTGCAGCAACATGAATGATGTCCAGTGAAAAGAATAATAATATGCAAAATGGTCTTACACCCAAAAATCCTTCCATCTTAATATTATCTTGGAGTGGAGTGTGAGAAACCCTACAAGAATTTGTAGTTTCATGGAAGGCAATGCATGTACTAATTATAGAGATTAATAAAAAATTAGGTTCCCATGATTATGTGTCAAGCTGAATATAGAATTAGGCATAGATGTTCTGATCAGTTCTGTAGTAAAAGCATCTTGTAAATATCACATCTCACTTTAAAAGAACATTTTTCCCATGCATGGGAATATCACATGTATTCATTATCGTTTATCGGAAAATGATTACAAAAAATTGTCATTGATTGGAAATATAAACTTAATTTTAAATCTATTTCTATCTTATCCATGCAAATGTCACATATATCCATTGTCATTTAAAAAAAATGCTTATATCTAAGAAAATTTATGAAACAAAATACCAGAAGAATAAAAATCACGTGAAAAACAAAATAGTAGGATTAAGATTATTTGTTCCAAAATAGGGATTCATGATTGGAGTATGATCAAAATTATATGCATAGAGCAAATATCACATATATCATCATGTATTAAAAAAATATAAAAAACAAAATAGGCATCCATGATTGGAATAGGATAAAAATTAGTTGATGTGACAAATAAAATACACAATCATGGATAAAACTTGTTCAATTTTTTTTACAAAATTTTGATGTTATGTAATAATTATAGTTCGGAATGTATTTTTAGTTTTTGGGATTTTGAATAAATTTGAATATGATTTCTATCTTTAACCAAATTTTAATAATAAAATAATTGTAAATAATATTTATAAATCAAGCCATGATCTCAAAATGTATAAGAAACTTAAATGACATTTTTCATAACTTTTATACAATGTCTTCATTATTTCAAAATGCACCTGGAACTTGAAATCTTTTATTAGTCCATGCTTCACGACAGTCGGGACTATTGTAAACAGTTTTCGTTTTTCAAATACTTCAGCACACAAATCGAATAATTTAACCCTAAGTTTTATTTCCATATTCCTTTAACACTTTTTCTTGGCCTACCAAATATTTACAACACTTTTGTTTAACCAATTAGAAATTTTGAGGCCTTATTTGGCCTCATATCTAGGCAATTTCATTTGAAACTTAAGGAATACAAGATATATTTGCATTGCATTTTGGAGAGGTAGATTAATGCTAGCTCTTGAGGCTAGCATTAATTCAGAACATTAAATGCTTGTGCTTAGCCAAGGATTATATCATCCCATGACTTTGCTTCATGCAAGACGTTGATGGACACAAATCGCCAAGCGTTTGAATATGTGTTTGAAAATCGCCAAGTGTTTGAATATGTGTTTAAATAGTTGTAAACCTAGCCAAATGTTTGAATGATTGTAAACTTGCCATTCTATAAATAATTAGCTTTGCTCAGGTTTAAGAGTTGGACATCCATGTTCGCTAGGCTAGTTTGCGAGCCAAAATTTTTCGATCGCCACTGATGGAAACATATCTGTAATAGTTTGTTCGGCCCGCTGGCTCGATCAGGTTGCTTTCCCTTATCCTCTCTTTCTCTTTGCTAGTGGTTGTGCTCAGTAAACTACGTGACCCTCCCCTTCCCTTCGTTGTTGGTGGTTCTTAATCCCGACAAGGTGATAGTTATGATTGATCATTATGGTATTCCTCGTTAAATCCTTTCGTATTGTGCATGTTCTATGCACTGCAACCTTTTTTTAGTCTGGCATAGCACTATTTACCTATTTATGAATTTCCAGCTGATGTCGTGTTTTCTATTGATGGATCTATAGGCTTTGAATCTCCAATTGAATCTGCGTATGGAACCAGGTCCCCCACTAGGGATTCCCAATGAAAGTTTAAGCTTAAGTTTATTCTGTTAAGAATGAACATTGCCAACATATTATGGGCTTCGAAATGTAAGGAAACATATGCCAATAACATAAGGAAACGCTGTGAAATGATGAAAACTTGGATCTCATTCTTGGGCATGGCTATAATAGATGACAATCTCCTCTGTGGTTATATAAACCATACTCTTGAAAACTGTTTCTTTTCACATTCCGCTGATAGAAGATATATACGATCGTACTCAAAACTTTATTGGGACGAATATGTCATGCTGTAATGGAAGATATTTTGGCATAGGAAATGGAAAAAGCTGAACAAGTAAGTTCTCATTATTTACTTTGCATGCATACATGTTGGGTAGAAAAATAAAATGTGCTTTTCCAGGCTCTACTATCAACTGTTTTTTTGCAGGCTCAACAGGTGTAGAACGCGGTACTACTTGTGGGAATGAGGTATCTAAGCAGCGAGGAACATATAGAGAGACAATTCTCTTTTCAAAATGAGATGGAAGGACATCTGAGTCCCTCTGAGGTCATTTCCAGGTTGGATTTGATTGTGAGTCTTAACATATTACATCTGCAACATCAAAGATGGTCCAATATTCACATTCATGTTTGAAGAAATGAATTGAAAATTGGTCCACCCACCCTTTCTTTGATTTCCCTCCAGCTTCACTTATTGTCCATGCCATTTCCTCCACAGGAACTGCTACTAATAAAGGAGTCGCCTTTCATTTTATTCTCACTAGGTCACCTCTTGATATCATCTTGCCTTGTGCCTCCACATAATGAATGAAGTGTTTGTTGAAATCATAAATAAAATATGCTTGTCTAATATTATGTTATTATGCTTCGATGGAAGACTAGATAATATAGCCATAAACATTTCAACATTTGAATTCATTAAATCATTACATACACTCATCAAAATATCCATAACTAAACCATTCGACATATTGTTGCTAATATAATTTGTCATGTGAAGCATACTAACAGAATCTTATTTGGGCATGAAAGAAACCTGTATTTCTAGAAAAGAAGATATGTACAAAAGGATCATGCCATCATTGTTATAATTGATCATGTGAAGCATACTAACAGAATCTTATTTTCCCATGGAAGAGACGTGTACTTGTAGAAAAGAAGATATGCACAGAAGCAATCATACCATCATTGTTTTGGGCAACAAAAATATAGAGCAATGTCAACAATCACTGAAAACAAATTGTAAAGAGTCCATTACCATTACAAATTGAATTCTTAAACATCCATAACAAATCAGTCATCAATTTAGTTACAATTCTCTACCCATCGCATGCATAAAGTACCAGCATTGAGTGCCAAGATTGCATGGATACACGCCTGGATCGAGTACCAGCATATCGAGAGTGTAATGGAAATTGTGATATTAATCCATATGGGTGGTCTGTCCTTACCCATAATCATGTTGTTGGTTTCCATCTGAATATGTCTTCCTCTTTTTACCTGTTATCATACTTCTGTTGACATGTCTTTGTCCCCAGGGCCTTGACATCTCACCTTGTAAAATCTTAATGGCTACATTACATTGGATAAGTTGATTGTTGAAACCTTGTTCATGGCTCCCACGACTTCTCTGTAAAAACCTTGTTCATGGCTCCCACGCGGTCTAAATTTTTTCCTAGAAGTAAACTACAATGGCAATTGAATTGACCCATTGCAAAACGATGTCATTTGGTCAGCCTAGGATTGAAACTCGGTCATGATGGATGCACACATGGAATCCATGCAAATAACATGCGAGCATGGTAACCAAGTGGAGACCATTCCATGTAATGGAATGCACATGGCATGAGTTAAATAAATCACGTTATATAAAGTAATTGCAAGTGTCACTGACATCTATCTTATCCACCGGTTTAAATGATATCATGGCACACACTAGCTACCATTGCGTATAAGGACCCCCACCAACATGGTTGTTGCGTATTGCTATCCTTTCCATTAACTACCCTCTCTTTTAACCGATTTAAGCTAGTTCTTCCGTTGGTACCTCTTCGCCATCCATCGCATCAGGTTGTTCCTAAAAACTTTGTGGTTGTGATCACAAGACTCTCATGGCTGCTTTAACTCCTCGACATTGTCTAGAAAAGTGTTACGATATGTTATACGATCTTTGAAATACTGAGACTGTGAAAGTTTCAGATTCAATTCTCTTTGCAAAAGGGTACTGGGGACTTGTTCTCCCTTGCAAACAGTCGCTCCCCACATCAAGGCCGGATTCCTAGAATTAAAATTCTGCCCACTCAATAGAAATGCCACCACAATATTATTCTTTTGCCCCTCTGGAAGAAACGAGCGAAGATCACATCTCTCGGTGGGAGTAAGATGCTCTCTCCATGCCTCCATCGTTAGAACATCTTTCAAGTTCTCCAAACCAAATAGATCGTCAGGTAAAACTGCGATTTCAGCTATCTCAGGCTCCTTTATCTTGAAATTATTGCTCAGACATTGTTTGGTGATACCAATCACAATTTCCTTCTGAGATTTGCATAACAATTAATGGCAATTTAAATACAAAAAATTGGAATTTGGCAGAATCCTAAAGAAAGTAGGTATGAACCTCGCATACCCGTTTTTTCTGGTCTTCTTTTTCTTGTAATTTGCTCGTAAGTTATCACGATGATGTTCGCAGTAGCTGCTATCCTCTGCCTGGCGCTTAGAACAACGTCAACTTTTTCTATCAGACCGTCTGCATCGCAACTCTTCAGGCAAATCGCATTCGACCTTCGTTTTCTTCATCGTGATTATGGTGATATCAACCAAAATTAGGTTATTTACAGAGCCGTGGCCTTTGTGGAGGCAATGTCGTAGAGCTGCGATAATGCCGAAGAAATATAACCCATAGATATGATTCTTACCATCTCCCTTAAGATATACACTAGCCCATCCAAATGATTTTACATTATTTTACAGTCTTTCCATTGTAGTCGGTTTTTTTATAAATTTTTAATAATTTGTGCTCCATCTTACGTTCCAATCCAAATAATTTTTGCTTTTTACATTCCAATCCAGACCATGAGAAAGTAAATTGATCCGTAACACATACTTGCCTTAAGACTGGTCTACTAATATTGGAGCAACAAGTCCCTGACTTTACGGAAGCGATATTTCTGCCTCCTTAGCAGGGACTTGTTGCTCCGCAACTACCCTTGTTAAACCTTCGTTTGAGTTAAACTGTTTGGATCCAGTGAATACTCACGACTTGGTAATAAGTGTTTACAAATATTTAATTATAATCTCTACTATAACATTCAAGAACAATTATAATCGTTGAAAATCGTTAATGTGTTATGAGTATATTCTCTATTAAGTAAGTTATATTTAATAAAAT
Organism: Picea engelmannii; assembly: GCA_009831015.1. Lineage (NCBI taxonomy): Eukaryota > Viridiplantae > Streptophyta > Pinopsida > Pinales > Pinaceae > Picea > Picea engelmannii. The sequence goes on along the minus strand of ML783032.1, from coordinate 563,585 downwards.
TCTTGATAGTTATGAGATATAAATTTTAGAAATTTTCATTATAATTCTTAAGAAATTAAAGGATGTTGAAATAAAGAATGAAATTTATTATAACTCAGTATAAAGTATACAATAATGATTAAATAAAAACATGTAACTTTGAATGTATCTCCTTTGTTACTTATACATATACATTTACAGTAAATGATAGAATTGATATAATATACATTTACAGTAAATGATAGAATTGATGTAGTCAATAATTATGCTAATTTATGTTAATAAATGTGGAAATAAAATTTAATACTCACGCTATCTCACCATCTCACTACTCATTATTGTAGATTGTTTACAAGGTTCTAAATTTTCAAGAACTAATTAAGATGCCTCTTGATTTCTCTTCTTTGAGAAGAGTGTTTAAGAGTGTTTATGAGATTCATTTCTTTTTTCATTTGAGTAATTAAATTTTGGAAAAGTAGTGAAAAAGATTACCATTCATTTTATCATGAAAAGTAAAGTGTTCATAAAATTTGTTTTCTTAAAAAAAGAAGAGAAGAGTTTACTAGTTTCTCTTGTTATCAGTTTTGTGGTGTCCAGATGGATCAATTTAGTTTTGAAAGTAGACTTCTAGAGATAGAGAAGGGTGAAGCCCATGGTTATGGTCGATACAATGAAAGGATTGTAAAACTAGCTCATCCTATGAAGAACGGAGAAGAATTAAACTTTGTCAATGCTTGGCGAAACTTCCTTAAATTTGTTTTCGTTAAATTGTTTTAATATGTTGTAGACTGGTAAAAATAAATAAAAAAATTTGTTGATGGGAACGAATCAGAATTTAATTTTCAATTAATATATATTATCAAACCTCTTTTCAATGCCTCTTTTGCAACGTTTCAACGTTGATGTGCTAATCAATGGCCACATGGTCATCATTAGAAGATGGGTGTGAAAACATTTCATTTCAATACATAGAGAACGAATGTGTGGCCTTCATGTTATACCAACGAGTGGAGTCATGTCTCTATGACTACCTTCCAGATTTCGTATCCTCGACATCAACAGGATTGTTCAGCGTCGGTCAAGGTTCGATTCCTGCCACTGCCATTTTTGTCCCTCTCGTCTCAAATTCCATGTATCCATCCTTCTATTTCGTGGGATTGAATGACATAAGTGTCGGAGGCGAGAGGCTCTTGATTCCTCCTGCTGTTCTTGGAAGAGGAGGCACGATTGTTGACTCTGGAACCGTCATAACTCATCTTGTCCCACAAACATATAATGCCCTGAAAACTTCGTTCAGGAGCAAGACCCAGAATCTTTCGAGCGCAAAGCCTTTTTTGATCCTGGACACCTGCTACGACCTGTTTAGCTACAACTAGGTCATGATTCTGACTATAATTGTCCACTTCCAGAACAATGTGGATGTGGCTATGAGAATCGTCGAATTTTTTTTTACCATTCATTGTGATGAATCTCAGGTGTGCCTGGCATTCACATCGACGTCCCAATCTATTATTAATAACATTATCGGGAACTTCCAACAATAGCGAATGTGAGTTTCTTTTGACACGAGAGCTAGAAGAATCGCCTTTGCTCCTAGATCATGAGCTACATAGCACTGCTCCCATTCAACTAAAATAACTTGCATGAAGTTAGTTCTTTTGTTAAACTAGAAGGAACAACTTACTGATAAAGTTAAATTAATTTTACATCAAAACAATAGACACAAAAACAAACCTAGACTAATTATATGTTTTTGATCCATGGATGCAGTAGAGGAGAACATGATTTCAAGCCCAAATGGCTCCCTAAATTCCTGATTCTATTCGTGAATTTACCAAGTGTTGGAGAACTCCTGTCAAGCTGAAGAATATGAAGCGGTCTATTGCCATCGCTAAGAAAATTTTCAGAGCTCACCCCCTTTCAAATCTTCAACTACAATACCTTGGGTGTCGTCAGTTCATACCAGGCAAGTCACTCTAAGGCCCATCCTCAAGTTAATTCTTTGGAATTTCACAGTATTCTTCTAGAAAGAGTTGCAAATTTTCTCCCCTTTCCGCATCTTTGGTAATCCTCTGTAAAACTCACCATGCCTTGAGCTCTCAAGGCCACAACTCCTAAGGCCACCTCAAGACCTTGCTTTATTGATGAATTTTCCCATGTCACCACCTGTGAGCTTACCTCTTCCACTCATCACATGTGAGCTTACCTCTTCCACCCATCACCAATTGATTGAGGCCTCATACTGCGGCTCTCTTTTAACAACAACAATAACAACATGTGTAGTTGGATTCCTTCATGGAGCTTCTTTCTTCAGAAATATCAGTGGCTAACCTATCCTAATTACTGCTATAGGTTTGGAGGTGGTTGTAGGACCTTGCAGGGACGGTGGGAAGACTCAAAAAAAGAAGAAATGAAGTAGGAGAATGATCAACCAGTGCATGCTGGTGAAGTTCCTGCATGGCTGGAAGGTAACGACTTGCATGGCTGGAAGGTGGACAGTTAAAAGAACGGTGTTGCAGTGACAAGCTATCGAGTGCTCTGGTATCCTCAGAGCAATCAATATTATGCTCTAATTCTCTGATAGGCTCATATATCCACGGTTATGCGCAGTGTCAGAGAACACTATGAGCCTTCAAACTAGTGAATTACAAATACCAAAACAATTGTTTTTTAAATTAATTTTTCTATTTTGACAAATATCTAAAAAAAATAACTCACCACCAGGAATATTAAGTCTAATCACTTCCATATAAATGAATAAAAAAATTACAATATAAATTTGTATAAAAAATCTTTTTTTTTTTTTTATAAAAAAGAAAATAAAAAAAGGTTTTTGTTAAACAACTTAGATGATAGTTATAAAAACAGTTCCAAAACACACCAATTAATATTCTAAAACACATGAAGTGGAAGCTATAATCCCTATCCAGAGGCAAGGACTAATAAAAAAATGCCCCTAGATATATGGTAATCAAATGTTGTTGCCCAAAAAGATGTTCAAAGTTAAATTGTTGAAAAATGTTGTTGCCAAAAAAGATGTTCAAAGTTAAATTGTTGAAAAAGTAAAGTCGTGGATAACTTAAAGCATAGAGTGTGAAAATCATTTAACACTCCAATTCGAAAACTATTTTTCAATTTTATTTTCATATAATATCCTTCTCAGCATTAAGGTTGTTAAGCTTAAAGATAATGGATCTTTAACTAGCAATTATTTTTGAAGTTACAAAAAGTACGGTGTTATAATGGGAACATGTTGAGTATGTTTTTGTTTTAAATGAAGGTATGATATTTAATGATGTGAAAATGCTCTTTTTATTAATATAAAATATTAATTTAACATTTCCTAAGTTGTTTTGGAGGTTGTTTTAGAGTTATTGTAGTATTCTACCATAATCACTTTTAAAATTTAATTTTAAAAGGTAAGAAATAAAAAATGAAAAAGAAAATCAAAATATAAATTAGAAATAAAAATATTGATGTGTTACATTTTAGAGTTGTTTTGGTAAATGTTAAAAAAAAAGAAAAAATGTAACAATTGATTCAACTTGTTAAGTTACAATTTCTATTAAGGATCTATTGAAAGAGAAAACGAGTCAGTTGTTGTTGATTTGATTATAGAACTAAAAGCAACCATTTATGATTGCCTATCTATACCAAGTAAATGAATTTCTTGTATTACATGTGTAGTTGTGTCTGATCACTCCATTGCATTTAAGCACTGGGGAAGAAGTATCATCATTTTAATTTTCCAACTCATCAACAACGATGTAACAACAACAATGTAGACCTCTACCATTTCCAGTTTAGGGGAGTGGAATATGGATCTGTGGTTGCAACTGACACTTTATTTTGGGCGCCAATAACTATGAATGAGAGGATGGGTGTGCAGGTCAAACAATAGGTAGAAAGGAACTATTTCAAATATACCATGTTGTCTAATGGATTAGACAATGATAAGCAAACAACAAAAACAACTGAGAAACATAAGATTTGGAGAGGGGAATGCCTTATGGCGTAACAAGAACAATTTAAAGGACCATGGTATCTATAACATCAACGTTTTAATCCCTAATTTCTACGATAAATGTATATCAAAAATCAATATCCACGAATGAGGTATTTGCGAGATCGAAGGCAATGATGAAGTCTCCATGTAGTTGTAAACTTTGACAGTGAATGGTGAGGCCGCGGTAGAAACCACTAAAGGATCTGCAATCATGCGCCTTGTTAAAATATGGATTAATTGTGTGTCAAAAGTGCAATAATATAAGATGCGAAGTTGTCCTGGTTCATGGAAACTTTCATCGGGCTAACTTGTCAGTATTTGGCCATGTGTAATGTGTATTATATGGAAATGAGTTTTGGTACTCTATGTTGATTGAAGGATATATTGTGTCGAGCAACTAGCTTTTGATGCTAAAAGCAAGATTTGCAACTTGGAAGAGGGACACAGTGAGTTTATGGGTGCAATCCAGATATGGCAAGGCACATAATATTGTGGTTGGTTTTAATGCTTAGCAATGCAAAGGAGAGTTGTCTTATTTTTCAACTCAACCCTGCTAATTTGCACCTCGTAGCTCCTCAAGATGAACACACAAATAATTTTATCCATATTCTCTGGCTTGCAATGGTGACACCAATTTTCAATATCAATCTACTATCATGAATGTGATGACCACCTTCCTTCTTAAATGTTTTCAAGTAAGAAAAATTGGCACATATTATTTCAACATTATAATTACAAGAAATACCATTGCAATGGAAATACATCCATCTTTGCAACCCAATGCACAACTTGAATTCCAATAACAATCTAGTGAAAGAGAAGAGATTTATTGCCAATTCCTTTGGAGGTATTAAACCTGTGAATTTCTTGTGAAGCAATTCCACAAATCTTAAATTTCGATGACAAAATTGGCTCTACACATAGGAAATGACATTTATAGGTTTAGTGAATAAGCTATTCATGTACCCAAATGACCCATTTTGATGCCAAAAACTCGATAAGGATTCATGAGAAATACTAGGCACAATCATAATTCCCCCAAGGTTAAAGTTTCGTTCATGATTGACTGATACTCTAAGAAAATTTACCTAATTTTAAATCAACCTAAATCATTAAAAACTTGAAATCAAAACTCTAAATCCCTATATAACTAGATTTGAACAACCAAAGAGAAATGGACTTCATAATTAGATGGTTTTTAAACTTTAATCAACAAAAATTGAAAGTAGAAAGGAATATTAATAAAATTTTGATATCCAGAATATCGCATGATCCCAAACAAGAAAAGTAGAAAGGAATATTAATACAATTTTGATGTCTAGAATGTTACATGATCGCAAAGCTACTCCCAAACGCCAAAACTATTATTTATGAATAGTTTAGAAATGAATAATAATAATAATAATAATTTTGATATCCAATGTATCTCCATGGCCATATAATAAAAACTGACAAATTGATAATAATAAACTATCGTGTCTGTAACCAGCTCGCATCAATCATGTGGAATTATAACTTATAACAAATTTCCTATTGGATTTGGAAAAACATTTCAATATAAAAATGGTTGAGTTTGTTCACATTTTAATTTAGTCATTTTTTATACACTCAATATTTTTGTTATCTTGCTAGGTGGTTCTTTATGAACATTCCATTTAAATGATGTATGCTTAAGTGGCAATATTTTTTGATGTATGATATGTATAATTTTCATGGTTTTTTCAATTTTGTTTTTAACTTTACAGTGGTCGATAATATAGTTACGATTTTTTAAAAATATTTTAATTATGTACATATTTTTTTCTAAGGAACATCTCGTGGAGAAACTCTTAGGCACTTTTTTGTACTCATAGATAATACTCAATGCAAACTTGTCAGTGTTGATTGGAATGCATGACTCAATAGGGACATTGAGTAAAATACACAATAGAGGCAACTAATATGAGAAATCAACCCTGCAACCTCCGACATAAAATTCAAAGAACTAAACCACTCAATCTAGCCTAGTGGGTTTAATTATATACATATATTGTATATTTAATAGTCAAAAGAAACATTTTAAAAATTACAATAATTTGAATTTTTTTATTTTAGGTATAATTTAGAAAATTTAAACACTTCAATTTTCTTGAATTATTCTTATCGATATAATGTTTAATCGGTTGTTAGAGTATATGCTTGCTTCTCCGACATCAACTTCCACCACATTCCTAGATCACACAACAGGGAAGCGGACGCTCTCTCTAAGAGGGCCCTAAATGATGTGGTAGGGAGACTCTCGGTCTTCCACTGTGATAGTGGGATAGAGAGTCCCATTTCCTCCATCAATATTTTTGAACGATGACGGTTGTCCCTCATTTGTTGTAGATTTGCGGACAACCATTGGAAAGATTGATAACTTGAGTCTCGCTCCAGCTTTTCTTCCAGCACTGTTCGCCTAGTCTACTTCCCAGCTTTGTTGTCTTTGATTGTATTGGTCCCAAATGCTAGAGCGTTTTTGACATCACTTCATACTCATTGCAATCTCTCTGTAAACGAATTTATACACTTTATAAATTTGAGAAAAAAATTTCTTGAAAAAAAAGAGAGTATATGCTTGCTTGAATTTCTTTTTAATTAGTTGTTGAGGCGATTATGCTTCCTCGACCTTCTTTTTCCTACCCTGTATATCCTTATATGTAAATAAATAAATAAATACCAATGACGTTTTGATGTTAACATGTATACATTATTTACTAAACATAACATCATGTTGACAAAAATATAGAGATCTTAGTTTGTGATAGGTCAAGATTATGACACATGGCATCTACAAAGTAATGTCACATGGCATCTACAAAGTAATGTCACATCAAAATTTAAGATATACAACCTAACAAATGTACAAATTCAAAATAATCACCAAACAATAATAACATAAAAATTCGTTCTCTTTTATGTAGGTTTTTCATCTTCTTTTAAGTTATGAGCTTTCCTTGTATCATTTTCATGTATTCATTACGAAGTCATGTACCAAATTCAACTTTAGCTTTTAATGAACATTAATATCTAAATTAAATTTTAATATTAATAATTATGAATGTGACATAATGGGTATATAAAGCATGGTATTTTTAAAATAAAATTACATCAAATTTTATAATATACATGTAAATAAAAAAACACAAATTTTCAAAATAGTCATTAACTTATGGTTCGACACATTTGTAAAAATATAAAATTTCCACTTTAATAATTTCTATATCTTCAATTATCTTATATAAAATAAAATTTCGACTTTCAATCATTTATATATCATCAATCACCTTATATAACGTGAGTGGGCCTAATGGTTAAGAACATGTATTCTCTCCTTGGAGGTCACGGATTCAAATCCAAAAGGGGTAGGATATGTATACCTCCGTAAACTTTAGCAATCAAATCGTTGCGCGGAGAGAATCCCTTGTCCCACAAAAAAAAAAAATCCCATACACCAATTTAATATTTAACTTAACCATAACCTTAAAAATAGATTATTATTATACATAAACAATTTACACTTTACTATATCACTCCCAATAAAAATTAGTGTTATACATGATACTTTAAATTATCATATTTGTTAAAGTTTCAAAATTTTAAATTTCCAATAAACTTTTCAAAATTCCAATTCCAAGTTTGTCATTTTTAAAATAGGCCCATTAAATCAACTCTTCATAATATTAAGATCCCGTCACATGTAATCTTTGAAAAAAATATTTTATTATCTTTCAAGATCCCGTCACATGTAATCTTTGAAAAAATATTTTATTATCTTTCAAGATCCCGTCACATGTAATCTTTGAAAAAATATTTTATCATTTTTCTTTCTCACGAATGGTGAATGATACCATATTTACATATATTGACGCATGAGTAAAGAAAGTCTCATAAAATATCTACCATGTGCCAAAATAAAATTTATGTACCAGTTTTAGATTTCGACGAAGATTGATGTGATTGCTTTTTATTTTCCCGAGAGAAATTGTCTCAAATTTATAAGTGATATAAATTCATTTACAAATCAACGAAATCAAACCATTGCCAGCTCCGTTCCAAATCCAGATCGGACAGGGTCTTACAAGTAAATTCTATACTGCCAGGGAACAAAGGGAGGGCAAGTAAAACATGAACAGTTATCACAGAACAATAACACCCGACTCCTCTCAAGCTCAGACAGCGAACCAATGGCAGATCTATCACCTCATCAAAGGAAGACTACCTCTGTCACCACACGAATAGGCAGAAACGAAACAGTAACCAATGCTCCCTGTGCTTATCTCAAGTAAGGCGAATTAGGCTTTAGAGTTCAAAGAGATTGAAGGAGGAAGTCGGACTCTCCAACTCTCTGTCACAGTGAAAGATAGAAAGTCTGCCGATCACTTGTTTTAGAGCTCGCTTAGAAAGTGCATCTGCCTCTGAATTGAAAGATCTGGGAAGATGACGGAGGGTGATATCGGAGAAGGAGAGAGCCAGTTGTTGCATTTTTTGTTTCCATCCTTCCACATGTATGGATTGAAGACTACTCTTACAGTTGATCCAGTCAATGATTACTTTCGAGTCTCCTATGACAAGTAGATGATTTAGGGACCAACAGGAAGCAATCATAAGTGTAGCCCATAAGCCCAATAGCTCGGCTTTGGTGTTAGAGCCCCTACCACAATTTAGAAACCACTTAGTCGTCCGTTCCGGGTGGGATTTGAAAGTGCCTCCAGCACCACAACAAGAACCAGAGGACAGAGCCGCTCCATCAAAAAATGCCACCGAGTAACCTTCAGGCAGGAAAGTATCCACCGCTTTTAAAGGGAGTGTCTTGATGGTAGTCTGCTTCCATTGAAAGGAGGCGAGCGTTTTGTAAAAGACCGCCTGAAGGGAAGGGGAGGCGTCCTCGAAAAGGACCCTGTTACGCTCAATCCAAATTTGCCAGCTTACAAAGACAGCCAGCGAAAGTGGCGCAGCTTGGCCAGAGAACCAGGAGAAGAAACACTCAGTAAAGGTGGCGCCGGTCCAGTGGAAGGGAAGGGTGAAATGCTGCAGAGTACGATTCCAAATAGCTTGAGCAAAAATACAGTGAATGAGCAAGTGATGGATGTCCTTCGAGGCTCTGCGACAAAGCACACAAAAACCCGGGCCCTGCCAACCTTTTCTGCGAAGCATCTCCCAAGTAAGGAGTTTGTCGCTAGCACAAAGCCAAAAAAATAATTTAAGCTTTACTGGGAGCGACCAGGACCATAAGCGGTTGAGCCACGAAGGCTGTGCAATGATCTCCCTCTCCGACAGCAGAGCAGCATAGACATTTTTGGCAACAACTTTGCCAGATCCGTCTCCCCCAGTCCAGGAAAGAGCATCACGAGCGTCAGAGAGTGAGAGGCCCGAGCATTTTAAGGCTGCCGTATATGAATCGAATTCCAGAGCTAAAGGCCCACTGAGAGCCAGCTCACTGCTATGTAGCCAATGATCCGGTAGGGGGAAGGCGTTGGTCTCCTTCTTCAGTTGCGCAAGGGAGGACAGATTAAGGGAAAGTAGGTGTGACCTAAGCTGTAAGGAGAGAATCGAATTTTCATCAAGGCCAATAAGTTTGTCTCTGCCAATTTTAATTTCATCGCCCGCTCCAGGATTCCAGCGGAGCCAGTGTAGAATAACTTGTGAGGAGGAGACCAGCCCTTTCCAGAAGGGAGAGGCCCAACACTGAAATAAATGCAGCTTACGGAGCCAAAGGGTGAGGGGTTTGGCACCTAAATACTTGTCTTTGATAACACGATGCCAAATGTTGTCAATGGAAACCACTCTCCAGAACGAGCAAGCCAATAACGTCGTGTTGAAGATAGAGAGATTCTTAAGTCCCCATCCCCCTGCCCTTTTTGGCCTAGAGAGTGACTGCCAGCTGCAAAGGTGGAAAAGTCGATTTCCTGCGAGATCATTCCAAAGGAAGTTGAAGGAGAGTCTGTGGAGCAGAGTGATGATTTTGGCGGGGACTCGTTCGAGAAGCATCCAAAAAACTGCTAGACTTTGCAACACCGTCTTGACCAGGATAAGACGTCCCCCCAAGGACAACCATTTGTTGCACCAGAATCCTATCTTCCTTTCGAAGGAAGACACCAGCCAGGTCCAGTCAAATGCGGAGGAAGCTCCCGGTTTAAGGTGGAACCCCGGATACTTGAAACCTAAAGTTAAATCAGTGAAGGAGAAGGGGATGGCGCCTTTTAGAGGAGAGAGTTCGGACTCGGAAAGACCCCAAAAGTGGACCGTCGACTTCAAAGGATTAATGGACAGTCCAGATGCATAACAGAAACGTTGTAGAATGTCCATGATCGCCTTCCATTCCGCAATATCGGCTTTGGAAATTAAAAGAATATCATCCACAAACATAAGGTGGATAATCCTGATGAGATTAGAGACCTTAATACCTGTGATACGGTGCTCGGCAAGGCTTTTTTGGAGAAGAAGGTTGAGCCCTTCCAAAACTAAGATAAAGAGGTAAGGCGATAGAGGGCATCCCTGACGGAGCCCCTTCTCGCTCTTGAAAAATCTGGACGCCTCCCCGTTGATCAGTACTGCAAAGTTGGCACTTGAGACGCAAGACATAATCCAGTCTGTGAACTTAATTCCGAAGCCGACAGAGTGAAGGATAAGTCTTAGAAATTCCCAGTCAATACTGTCAAAAGCCTTCTTGAGGTCAAGTTTCATGACCAATGCCTTTTGTTTTTTTTGGATGATGCTATGAATGCACTCGTGGGCCACACCGATGGCATCTTGGATCCTTCTTCCCTTTAAAAACCCAAGTTGTTCAACTGGGAGACTCCTTTCCAAAACCAGCTTAATCCGATTGGCGATGACCTTGGAGATTAACTTGTAAACTAGATTGCAGAGGGAGATCGGTCTAAAGTCGTTGAAAGATGCAGGGGAGTCTTCTTTAGGGATTAAGACCAGGAAAGTAGAGTTTAAACTAGAAGAAATTTTACCTTTAACCCGTGCGTCCTCCACCATCAGAAGAAGGTTCGGGCCAACAAGATCAAAATAATGGGTGAAGAAATCGGTCGTCCAGCCATCAGGCCCTGGACTCCTTTCCTTTCTGAAGAGAAACAAAATATCCTTTATCTCCAGCAGAGTAACAGGCTTAAAAAGATCGGTGGCTTCAGGAACAGATACCAAGTTTGAAAAAAGGCTGGCTGTAGAAACTTTTGCCGGCAAGTTGTGTCCACTGCTGGAAGATAAAAGATGTTCAAAGTAAGAGGCCGCTTCCCTTTTAAGAGCCTCCTGTCCACGGATGGTCCCATCAATTTCGTTTTCGATGGACCAGAATACCTTCTTATTCCTGTTGAGACTAGCAATTTTATGGAAATATTTAGTGTTTGAGTCTCCCCATTTGAGCCAGGTCGCACGGCTACGGAGCCTCCAGCTCTTTTCGTCTTCCCGCAGAATAGCATTTCGATTTTCCTCCAAAGCTTTTAAAGAAGTCTCCTCATCCGTTGACAGTGCCGCAGAGGTAGATTTAGAGATGAGATGAGAGATCTCTAACTCCATCTTGTTCAGAGTGAAATCCTCCACCTCCTTCTTGTGTTTTTGCCAGTATTTAGTGTGCGATTTTAGGACTTTCAACTTCCATACTAGTCTCAACTGTGGATTAGCTTCAGGTTGAAAACGTAGGTCTGACCAAACTGAGTGAACCAGGGCAGAGAAGTCTTGGAAGTCGGCCCAATGGTGATTGTATTTGAAGGGGAAAGGCTTGAATCTGTAGGGGAGGTTCAAAGTGAGAAGGATGGGCGCATGATCGGATATGAAGGGAAGAACAACTCGAGAGGTAGGATAGACGGTGGAGGAGAGGAGTTCCTCGGAGAGAAGGAAGTGGTCGAGCTGTCTGGCAATGGCTTCAGAGCCCCTTCTCCCATTTCGCCAGGTAGGAGCGAGTTTGACTGGCACGATATCAATAAGATTAAAAGCCTTAAATAAGTCTCTGTAAAGGTTAATACCTGATCCAGACAGGGAGGGAGATCCCCAGTGTTCATTAGAAGAAAGGGTGAGATTAAGATCGCCTCCCAGAATGAGATTAGGGAGGGATAGAATGCCACTATCAGCGAGATGAGTCCAAAAAAGTGATCTATCAAGGCAGGGGCCGTAGACATTTAAGAAATCCAACTTCTGATCAGTAGCAAAGCAACAACCAAAACACAGAATACCTCCACAGGTCAAAAAAGGCTTTAAGTTGTAAAGAGCCGGATCCCAGGCCACCAACATACCACCAGAGTTGCCGATTGAGCTTAAAGCCACTAAGACCCAAAGAGGGCGAAAAAGGTGCAGGAACGCTCTGGCAGAATGATCGACAGATAGTGTTTCTTGCAGAAAGATGACATCTGGATTTGTGTGATCCAGAAGTCTGCGGAAGGAAGCAACCTTGAGGGTGCCCCCGATCCCTCATATGTTCAGAGAGAGCATTATCATTACTTGGATCATGCGATGACCTTCAATGCTCTAAGGGCCTTTTCGTCTTGTGTTTGGGTTCCAGGGACTGCAATATGCGTAACAACGCCATCTTTCTTTTTCCTCGCACTCCTTGTCTGTAGAGGAGAGAGCTCAACTCCGATACCCCTCGACCAAGTAAAAGATTTGTTGAGGGGTTCAGTACCGGTGGATGAAGACGTTCCCACTTCCGAGGAAGGCACTATGATCTCTTTACCTCGAAAGACTGGTAACCGAGTGGCCGGGTCCGGAACAAAACGAGATGGGGAAGAACTTAGCGCTGCCAAGAGTGTGTCCTCGTCCTCGACCGGTTGGTTGTAACCAGAAAGGGGAGCTGAAGGTTCGTCAAGGGCTACAGGAGAGGGGGAAGGAACGTCTTGGAGAATCGGTAACGGGGGAGGAGTAGATATCAAAGTAAAGGGAAGGGTACTGTCAGGAGAAAGAGCAGGGTGGGGAGACGAGGGCAACTCGACTGCAGTAGAGAGTGGCTTAATAAGGGAGGATGAATCAAGCCAGTCAAGACTATTAACAAAAATCTTTTTAGGGTCAGTGAGAGTATTGTAGAGTGAGGGGCAAAGAAGGGCGAGCTTTTTTGTCAGGGAGTCAGGGTGGTCAGGGGAAGGCATTGAGGAAGGATCTGAAGGGACATCCAAGTAGGCTAGGGAAGGGTCGGTAGAAGGATAGGCTGGGGGATTTAAAAACAGGTCTTCGCTATCATCAGATGGATCACTTATAGAATTACCAGGACACATTCGGCGGAGGTGACCGGTCTCACGACAACGGTTGCACCTGAACGAGATTCCAAAGTAGTCCAGTTTCTGAAGAAGCTTCTTCCCTCTCCAATCGATCTCAAGAGTTTCCGGTAGACCTGCAGAAAGATCCATCTCTACCAGGACCCTGCCTAGCATCCTCGAAGTGCCCAAGAGAGAAGGGGAGTCAAGGGAAATAAAATTCCCCAAGGAGTTGCCAATAGCTCTAAAGGCTTCCTCATTCCAGAAGTGGAGAGGAAGACCCGAGAGCAACACCCACAAATGACGATGCTGGAAGTAGTCGGAGTCCAGATTGAAAGCCATACGCCATCATTTGAGCATAAGGTTGCTGCCTCCATAGACCCAGAAGGAAGATAGGAGAAGCGAGGCGTCATCTGGAGATCTGCAGGTGAAACAGAGCCATCCTTTCTTGAGAAACAACACTTCCGGACAGTAGCCGAGGACCGGGAACCAATGGAGCTTTAACCAGTCCTCCAAAGGAGGAGCATTCAAACTCTTGTAGGAAATGCGTCCAACCAGAGAGCAGGTAGACATTTTACATAGATTTTCAAGACCCACTCCGTCACCTAGCACTAACCGCCTAGATCTCTTGTTAGCTCGCCACACCTTACTTCCAAAGGAGGCAGTTCGAAGGGAGGAGGACTGGGTTTTTGGGTCCGTCGGAAGGGTAGTGATGTTAGGAGAAGGGAGAGATCCGTTGAAAACCTGTGGAGCACTTGGAGGAGCTGACGGGAAAGGCGCACTAATCGAAGAAGGAGGACCTAAACAATCAGAGGACTCGACGGGAGAGGGAACAATGTTTGAAATAAGCTTGGAGGGAAGAGTTAGCGAACTATGGACCAAGGAATCGATTTTGTCTATAAGTCCCTCCTGATTCCAAAAGAGATCATCTGCTGGGTGAGAGGGAAATCCGGGCTGAGGGTCCATTTTAAAACCTCTGGGGGACCACACCGGCCCACTGCACAATACAGAGCAATAGAAAGGAGTCTAAGAGCGCTGACAAAAAACAATACAGGTCAGAGGATCACTAGAAGGACCCAGGATACCAATCCCTATCAGAGCTAAGAGACAAATAGGAAGACAATGGCCGACAAAAACGAAGACAAAGAACGAAGGAAAGCAGGGACAAGATGTGTGTTTAACAATATAAGGATCTAGTGGGCACATATACATTTGATGTTACAACAATATGACTATGCATATTTGAGGTTATGTGTAAAAACATTAAAGTTGGTTAAATATTAATTAAATTTATTATTGAAAAAAACAACAACACTAGACTTATTATCGACATTTATTTCTCACTAAAGCAACAGTACTAATAGTTTTGAACATGTCATAAATACCATTGACTAAAGTAGCATTTTAAATATTCACCTTGATAAAAAAATGGGAGAGTAAACATAGTTTCTTCACACACAAACTGTTGTAAGAATATATTAACATTAAGCATGATTACATATTTATACATCAAGATTTAGTTTAAGATAGACACATTATCTTAGCCATACTAAGAACTCATTGAAAGAATATCTCAATCACACATTAAACTAGGAAATAACTAGTTGGAAATAATCTCTCATACCCAACTAGATCTAACAACCTCCTCAATCTTAGAAGTAAACAACACATATAGAGATGGTCTATTAACAAATCACAACCATATGATATGATGAGGAATCATACACTAATCAATAAGACAAGTAGGAGTTAATAACTACAATGCCCCCTCTTAATGAGTACTTCTCTTGATCTTTGTCAAGGAAGGTCTTTATCAACATCTCTAACCATTTCAAAATCTTGTAGGCTCCAAACTCTATCATATTGTCACCTACTCCTCCAAAAGGTATAGTCTCCCAATTGTGACCCAAGTTTCCCAACATCATTGGACACCATCATCACTTGCAATGTCTCATAACCTTGGTAAAGGTAAGATACCAAACTTCCAGATCGCGGATCTCCCCCGAACTATTGGATAGCAATCTCCACATGCATATCTCATAAGCCCAATGAGGTATAGTTTCTACGATCGTCCAACAACCCAGATTGTTTGAACAACGATCCATCTTGAGTTGAACTTGAACCTGAAATTCCCCCTCTAACTACGAAGATTCATCCTCTTTGAGATAAAAAAAAAATAGTGGTGTATTGTCATCATCATTCATCTCATAAACCATGGATAAGGCTAACATACTTGCACTAATTCAAAAATTATATGCTACTAATTAATATAGATACCCCCTCTTTCCTTGAAGTCTCTTGGTCCAAAAGAGTGACTTTTTGGGCACATTCCACCATTGTTGTCTTTTTCATTTCTTCATATTTTAGGATAGTCTCAGTTATTGCCTCCATCTTGGCATCTACTCATATCTTCATTTGATCTTTACCACCATGAATAGAGTTTGCACCTTTTATGTTAATTCCCTCAAGAGATTTATAGACTTTTTATTGTCATCTCTGGTGCATCTTGTAATAGTCTAAGGTTTCACACTTCCTCTATCTTGTTCATGATATCATACTTGAGAGATTCCTCATAAACATTTTTTAACCACTCTTTGATTTGGTCTATTTATTGCTATATCTTCTTATCAAGCATTGCCAAGATATCATAATGTCTCTATAAATTTATCCACAATGTTTGGCATCCAAGTGCAAGAATTCTAATCCATCAATGTACTTGCATGATTCTATGATCAAAAGATCAATGATTGATGGTGTATTTTCCTATGGGTCTCGATGTATATGCTTACTTACCTTACCTCTCCTTATTCATTATCCTCTTCTCTTCTCATCTCCACCTATTATGTTGATTCCACCAAACCCTCGATGTTCTATATGATTTGTTGTAAGGTTGTCATGACCTTAGTTACGATGTTGGATTCTTGTTGGGTAGGCTCAAAGGCTTCATATAGGTGAGGAAGAACTTTCATACCATGAAGCTTCTGTGTACACCTTTTCTTCTCTCTTTTGTGTATTTGTAGCTTACTTCCTTAATCTTTCAATTCCTACGGTGATTTCTTTTGCTTCCTTCTTCTATGTTTATCACATAATAGAATATCCCACCCACATTCATGGCATTCCTTTTCCTTCTCCAACACTCCCACTTGTTCTTTGAGTCGCAGGTATGGATTTGCAACTCTAATAGATATTCTCCCTGGCTTTGGTACCGATTGAATATCTCTATAATTTTCTTAGTAATAAACTTGACAAGGGAGGGCATATCCATCTTCCATAGATTTATAAAGTGTTACATGTGGACTGTGACTCCATTTTGGACTTCTTCTAGTGTAATCACCACTTGAGGTACCCTGAAATCTAGTCCCCCGTATTCTTGTACAATTGACTATGCGGTTGACTCTTTCCAACCTATTTGGGATCTGAACTCAAACCTGGAATTGATGATTTGTAAAGTTTCTAATGAGTTGTAGACTGCACCTAGTTGTGGCTAAGGTAGTGGCAATGCTAATGGAATATAAGCATATACTAAAGTGAGGGGGTGGTCACAAGTTGTAACTTCACCTCCATTTCTTCTAGGACATTAATCCAACCAAACTTTCATGTGAGGGACTTCAGCGTATCCTTTTCCAACTCCTTTATCATTGCCTCTTACACAATGGATTTCTTCCTTATCGAACCTGACATTAAGGCTTTTTGTTGCACTCACCATGGTAGGGATGGTTTCTCCACTGGGACTTCTTCAATGGTCACCCTTATGTATATTTATTCCTACACGTGATCCTCTCGAGATAAATTGATAAACCCAATTTTAGTAGGGAGAGGCACCTCTTCTCCTTCCCAAACTCCTTGTAGGGATCTACCAAACCCGACTCATTTTATTTCATTCATGGACCTTGGAATGTGAAACCACACCAAGATACTTGGGAAAGATTGGCGTAGTGTGATCAACATCAACAACTGTAATGATGGGAAAGAGAATGTCACTATGGTGGAGGCCAACATGAATCCTCCATCATTGGCTACCTTCCAGTATAGCACCTAGTGAATCTGTAAAAGTGAGGACTTGATTAAACCATTTTTGTGAAGTAGGTCATCTTTCTCTAGAGTAACAATGTTGATACCCCAAAAGAATACAATCCTTTTTTGTTACCAAGTCATAATCTTTCACATACACAATCAACATACCCTTACTTCTCCACATATTTGACTCATCCGACTCATTAGACTTTGAAGTGGTGTCCCCCTCCATGCCAAGCTAGGATTTCTTTCTCTCTCCATGTTCCATTTTTACACTTATTGTTGACATTGCTATCTTTCCTCCTTCTTTTGTTATTCCTCAATTTCCTAGGCCTGTCTCTTAATGGCCAACTCAACATACTTAGGTGTTAATTGTTCGACAAAATAGGGTATTCCCACATAGGATGAACACCTTTAGTAACCACTCACAGAACTAGATCAAAGATCAATAAATTGATGTTTTATGTGGTTAAAACCCTCAAAGAGGGAAACAATCCATGGCCCCATCCAACGTGGTCACTCGAGGTAATATATTAATTCCAAAGAAAAAACATTTTACACGATATTTCCTCACAATCGATCATCAACAAATGAACCTCCATGCTCTTTAAATAGAGTTCATGGACCAATAAAGTGATAATCCAAGGATCAATGTAGTTGTTAAGATCGAGAGGAATATGATCCCTCAAATCACTCTATATCTAGAACATACTATGACCATCAGATTACATAACTACAAATGCATACTAAAGAAACACACTTTTACCTAAAGACGCATTAGACCAAATTGATCTTAACTAACTCCTAAGTGCCTAAATATACTAACATCCCCCTTAAGAACAACTTGGTATGGGATTGAAGGATTTACAAAGGTGACACAATATGAGAATGGAGGAGCCATTAGATCCTATCCGCCTTTAATGACAACTTCCTGAGCTCTTAACATAGATTGAAGTTTGGAAAACTTCGCTTCTATAAGAGACTTTTTTAAAATGTTTGCAACTTGACCTTCTATAGGGCATAAGATCAAATAAAATAACTCAATCATAATTGAGCTTTCCTATGAAGTGAATGTATAGCTCGATGTGTTTGTTTCACTGATATTGAACTAGATATTTGGTGAGCATTGTTGCACAAGAGGGTGGTTAGATGTTGTTGTTGGAAGCCAAACTATGAAAGGATCTATCAAATCCACAAGGATTCTTGAATTACATTAAACATTACTTGATACTCTGCTTATATGGAAGAAAGAGAAAGATTATGTTGTTTCTTACAAGCCCAAGTGTCAGTTCCATAACCAAGGCTGAAAACATATATGGCAATAGACTTTCGATCATCAGGGTCGTCGGCCCAATCCAAATTAGTGAAACCAACCAACAAATGAGTCCTCCATCAACTGTAATGTATCCCAAATTAAACTATACCTCAGACATATCGAAGTATCATTTTTATTGATTTCCAATGGATTTCATGGGGTGTCTGCATATACTAGGAAACAAGACCAACAACAAAAGAAACATCATGATGGGTATGAGTTAAATATAAGAGGCTACCAACTAACTGACGATACAAAGTGGCATCAACTTCGAGATAGTACAGGTGGTATAAAGTTTGACTCTATACTGGAAGGGATAGGGGGTTGGTTTAGAATCTTCCATGTGAAAGCAATGAAGTAGGTCACAAGCATACTTAGCTCGGGAAAGGGAAATACCTTCTTTAGTTTGTAAAACTTGGAGGCCAAAGAAATAATGCAAATATCCCAAGTCTGTTATTTCAAATTTCTTTTTGAGGTTCGATTTCACATGGATTGAAAGTTTAGGGTCACTACCAATGAGTTTAAGGTCATCAACATAAAGAAAACGTATTATGATATGGATTCCTACTTTCTTGGTATAGACATTAGGGTCGTAATGATATCTAGAAAATCCGATGTCAAGAAGAAAACTGTTCATTTTAGCATACCAAGCTCAAGGAGCTTGCTTAAGACCATAAAGAGATTTCTTAAGGAGAAAAACAACATTGGAGTCATTCTAGACATAGCTAGGAGGTTTTTCCATGTAGATTTCTTCTTGCAAATCCCTGTGCAAGAAGGAAAATTTAACATCCATTGATGAACCTCCCATTTATGTGAGGCAACAAGGGATAGAACAAGGCGGATGGAATTCATTTTGGCTACGGGGGAAAAGGTTTCATTGTTGTCAATGGATTCAACTTGAGAGAATACTTTAGAAACTAACGAATCCTTATGGCTTTCAACACTTCCATCTTATGCATACATAGTTCTATACATGCATTTACATCTAACAAGTTTTCTTCCTTTTGGAAAAGGTACAAGATCCCAAGTATCATTTTCCATTAAGGAATGATATTCTTCATTCATTTTTGTGTCCCAATATGGATAAACAGAAGCTTCCAAAAATGTGTCTGGATCACGAGTCTTTGAAACTTGAGCCAAAAGAGAAAAGGATCGTTGGAACTATGAATGTGTCTGACGTTGATCCAAAGGATCACCAATAATATCACTAATTGTTTCTTGCGTTGAACAGACCCATCTATGAAGTGATGGTGTTAGTGTAGGTTCATGTTCAATGAACTCGTCTAGAGGAAGATGAGCAATCAGAGGTGGATTTTCATCTTCACTGTCATTATCTGAAGAATAAACTAGAATATAACCAGAAGATGACACAAATTATGAATTAGGCTCACAAGCCAAGAGATTTTCATCAAAATTAACATCTCTTCTAATAATAATTTCATTGGAATGAGGTTGACTAAGTCAATAGCCTTTGACATGTTTATAATATCCAACAAAAATGCACTTCTCAATAGGTTGTAATGCTTTCCTTTTCTCATCCAGAACGTGAGCCCATGCTATACTACCAAATGCATGAAAGTGGCTTACATCTGACTTGATTTTAGTCCATGCTTCTTTTGGCGTTGTATTTTTAATGACTTTGTGGGAGTGCAATTTACTATGTAATTTACACAATTGATGGCTTCCTCCCAATAATGAAGACTTAATCCTTTAGACTGGATCATACAATTAGCCATTTTCTGTAATGTACAATTCTTTCTCTTGGAAACACCATTTTGTTGTGGTGTATATGGAACAAAATGTTGCATTTGAATGCTCTATGCAATGTAGTAACTTGTAAATTTATTGTTCACATATTCACATCCATTATTTGTTCTTAACATTTGAAGTTGTTGTCCATGTTGTTTTTCTACAAGGGGCTTGTAGTCCAAAAACATGTCAAAAAATTCACTCTTAAGTTTTAATAAGTAAACCCAAGTGTGTCTAGAGAAGTCATCTATGAAATTTAAGAAGTACTTGCACCTAGAGAAAGAAGGAGAAGAAATTAGACCGCACAAATCATTGTGAACAAGTTGTGAAGGGATCGAGGCATGCCGAGAGGCACATTTTTCAAAATTGTCCCGATGAAGTTTATTGAGGACACAACCAACACAAACACTATCTCTACAAGAAACGAGAGGAAGATCGGTCACCATATGTTGATTACATAGTTGCTACAATGAGCAATAGTTTAGATGACCAAACTGCTCATGCCAAAGTTTTCTCAAGTCATTGCTATGAGAAACAAAAACTAATGGAAATGATGATGACCCAAAGTTGTTAAATTTATACAACCTGGTAATATCATCTACAAATCTAGTTGATAGGACATGCTTAGGATCCTTTAAATCATTGATTACAACTTGATGAGGTGAAAACTACACAATTTTACCTTCACCTGATTACACTGATAGAAGGTTGCAGAAAAGACTTGGAACACATAATACATCATTGAAATGACCATTATCTACCTGAACTTTTCCAAACCCTACAACGGTAAGATATCTATCATCACCAACAAATATTTTTTTTGTTGTTACATCCATTTATAGTAGAAAAAATAGCCTTATCCTTAGCCATATGATAAGATGCTCCAAAATCAGTAAGCCAATCATCAAAAGAAGATGTAGATGTTGCATTGAAGGAGAAACCATAAGCAGAAAGTGCATATCCATGAGAAGAAGAGGTAGAAGAAGAAGAATCAAGATTGATGTTGTGCTTCCTCATTGTTGCTTCTAGGGCTTCCATTTTTAAAAAACATTTAGACTCCAGATGACCAACTTGCTCACAAAATTTGCAATGCATCTTGATATTCTTACTTTTAGATTTTTCTCTTTTGTCACCATTTGAAGCAGAAACTGGCTAAGAGGGTTTGGGACCCTTGTTTTGCTTATTGTTGTGAGGATGTTGCTTTTTGGGATGCTTGGATTTATCTTTCTACTGGGCCACTAGGGATTTATTAGATGTACCTGTAGTATTGATCACTCTGAGTTGCAAAAGTTTATCTTGTCCTCTAATAAGATAACCAAAAAAAGACTCAAGAATGGGAGCTTTGTAAGCACTCCCTAGAGCTTCTTTGGTGGTTTAAAAGGTAGATACAAAGACAAAATATGCACTACCAATCTTAACAAGAATATTATATATGCATCGATCATCCTTCATATATATTGTATAGTCTTTAATTATAAGTCTATGTGTTTTGAACTTAGATAAATAATCTTCAATGCAAGGAAAATCATTGGGACTTAAAGTCATTAGCTAATTTTTTATCTAGTCGGCTTGAATCACATTGTGTTTGCCAAACACAACTTCAAGCTTAGTCTAAGCTTCATTTGGGTCATCAATTCCTTGAAGGTGAAACCATAAATCAAGAGAGATGGACATTCCGATTAGTCCACATGCTTCATCATTCTTACTATCCCATTTGGATTTATTTTTGGCATAAATGGGGGCTTGTTTTGTTCCCAAGGTAATCCAGTACAATCATTTACTTCTTGGTACATCCTCCATATGGGATTTTCATGAGATGTAGTTGGTATTGGTAAGCAAAAGACCACTTGGAGAAACCATATTAAAATATGTAGATAATATGTACTCAAAATTTGAAACCGATGGTGTGGATAGAAAGCTCTCAAAAAAATAGTCTGTTTAAAAAAACCAACACTGAAAACAGACTTCAGATGTGAAAATTATGTCCTTTTTAAAAATGCAGAAATGATAACCAAAACACCACATGGCAGGTAGAAGTTGGCTCACGTGGTGATGGATGCATAATAAGGTGGTTGGGTAAAAAAAAATCTCCTCCTTCTAACTTTGAATATAAGCTCAGTTTTACAAATAAGTTACTTACAAAGTGACCCACTTTTATAGAATAAGTGAGAATCACTTTTACAATGAAGTTAATTTATAAATTAAAGTTGCATGCAAAAAACAACTTAAAAAAAATAATATTAAAGTTATTTTTATTGTGATTCACTTTTATAATTTTAGTGAAATGTACTTGACAATAAAATTATGAGATAATTCAAGTCTACATGAACTTTTTCAAAAAGTAACTTAAGAAAGAGACTTGACCTCTTATTAAATAAAACACCTTTCAACCAAGTGAGCTAGTGCAAAACACATAACAATTTTAATGAAGGAGCTTAATATTGTTGTTGTTGTTGCCCCAAAAAATCCTCGTGAGCTAGTGTTCTCACACAAAAACAACTGAAAATTTGGAAAATGATTTTGTTGTTGTTGTTGTGCGTGCTTACCCCAAAAAACCTTTTTTTCACGTGCTCACACAAAAACAAATGAAATTTTAGATTTTTTTTTTAATCTCAACAACAATGGGGTTAGTTCTCGATCAGCTTACACAAAAAATGCAAGTTCTCTCTCTGTTTTTTATTTTCTAGGCTCACATACAATGCAAAGTAAAGAGCATACGCATAAAAGAAAACACATTCCATTATGTTTCTGATTTGTCGAGATCACATAAAGAGCACTACAAAGACAATACACAAACCATAAAGAGTAGCAACCCAAAAATAAAAATAGAAAACCAAAATATTAACTACGTGATTTTTTTAAAGGACGTATTTAGACTTTATACCTCCAGATTTAACTAGAATGGTTGTATCTTGGGAAAACATAAGCCTTTTTTAGTGAAATGAAAAGATTTACTAACTGAAAGAAGTGCTCTAGACGCAATGGAATATCCCTCTCATCCCATAAATGCATGGAAATAACATAACCCAAAAATACGACAACAAAGCTTCAAGATCTTGATCAACAGTGAGAGCAGGTATTCAAATGGGCCCTGATACCATGTTTGATAAAACATGGTATTCTCACATAGGATGAACGCCTTTAGTAACCACTCACACAATCAAATCAAATATCAATACACCGATGTTTTTATGTGGTTAAAACCATGAGAGAGGGAAATAGTCCACAACCCAGCCAACATGGTTACTTGATGCAATATATTAATGCAAAAGAAAAATAATTTACAATAAAGATTGTTAGAATCAATCATCAACAAATGACCCTCCATTCTCTTTAATTAGAGATCATAGACCAACCAAGTGTTAAGCCACAAATCAATGTAGTTGTTAATATCAAGGAGAATTTAAGTCGTCAAACCACTCTATGTCTAGAACATAGCATGATCGTCAGATTACATAACTACGAATGCATACTAAAGAAACACACTTTTGCATCAACAATTGTAATGATGGGCATGAGGATATCACTATGGTGGAGAATTATTTGAATCCTCCTTCAGTGGCCACCTTTCACTATGACACCTAGTGAATCTGTAAAAGTGAGGACTTGATTTAACCACTTTTGTGAATGAGGTTGTCTTGCTCTAGAGTAGCAATGTGGGTACCCAAAAACACTGCAAGCCTTTTTTGTTACCAAGTTATAAGCTTTCCCTTACACAATCAACATACCCTGCTTCCTCCATATCTTTGACTCTTTTGACTCAGTGAACTTCAAAGTGGTGTCCCCTCCATGCCAATCTAGGATTTATTTCTCTCACCAAGTTCCATTTTTACACTTATTGCTGGCATTACTCTATTTCCTGCTTCTTTTTCTATTCCTCAACTTCCTGGGCCCATCTCTTGATGGTCAAATCAACATTCTTAGGCGTCAACATGGATTGCAAGGTCTTTATTTCTTCGTGTAGGTTCACATTACCATCCAATAGTCATTGTCTCATGGCACATAAGTCTCTTACCACTTCAAACTAATATTGCCAACCATACATCTCAATAATCCCCATGGTGCTACTAGTCGTTCCCATAATGATAACGTACAAGGCCTGGTAATAGCTTTCAAACTTAGTATTGATACTTACCTATGTCACCATGTTTGATGAACATGATAGGATTCATACTTAGCTACAATAAACTTGACCTACTACTCACACTATGTAAGTTGAACACCCACTCTGAGAATGTGAGTAGCAATAGGGAACTCTCATAACAAATTTTCTAGTTTGGTCCTATGGGGCCAACACATTCTGCAATATATCATTAATGAAATAATTCACCCAATTCAACTTTACTTCAATCATGTAAATGTCAACCACATGTACACCTATTTTGAAAAATCCCCCTTTTAGCATGTCTACAACACCCTCATAGATAGTATCTACGCTACCATCCTAATCAACACATTGTTAATAGAGGTTATATCATAGCCTAACTTCACGATCATTTTCACACCATATTTCAAGCATGGTTCTATTTGCTCCTTTGCAGTAGTCCCATCTTAAGATACTTGCACATGAGTTGAGAGTGCATTAGTGGCATCCTCCTCATCCCGCAACATCCCTGTAATAACATAAATAGTCTATCAATATTTTCTTATCTAGAAAAATTGCTCCAGTATGGACTCATGATAGTAGTAACCTTACACACTTCCTAAGTGCTAGAGAGTTTCCAAAACATGGAACATGCAACATTCTAGTAATATTGAATTTGAATAAGGGCTTGAATGGCGGAAAGATTATGATCCAACCCTCTTTCAATTCCAAGTATTGATCAAGTGAAAACTCATGTAATAAAGCATAATTGTGGATGTCATAATCTGCTAGTTGCACTTACTCCACATAGCCCTTTAGATGTTTGTCTTTGCTCACATGCACTCACAAGTCAAGTCTCTCATTCTGGAAAACCAGGTTTTGCACCTCCATGATTGGGGCCTTTTCCCCTCTTGGCTTGTTCTTTTTGGTCCCATAGCTTGTCTTACTGCTAGCTACAACTTTGTACTATGCATGTCAACATTCCTTGTATGCTCCAATACTAATTGATACCAGAAGCTACTTCAAGTACTCATGCCTCTCACCGGAAAAAAATTGTTCCACCACTGAGGAAAGCTATAATGTCTTAATCCTTTCCAACCTATTGGTCCTGAATTTGGATTATGCTAAAATTTTTGTCTTCAATCTTTGCAACTCTAATAGATACAAACTTGGATCTGAAACTCCTATAGCTCTCTAATCTTATGATTTCAAATGTTCTACCTTCTTTCCAAAACTCAACTCTAAAAAATGTACTTTAATTTCTTTCATCGGGATTGACACTGTGAAAAACATGCACCATCCTTACTATTGATCTTATACCTGATCTAAATCCTTGACAAATCCTATCTAGATCCATTCGTTGATGCAGAATAAGACATTTCTCTTGTAGTGGATTTCTAGACCATAAATGTCACATAATTGGCTCAAGCGCGACCTATACAACATTAAAAGCATTAAAATTTATTTATAGCACCATCTACCTGTAGTTGCATCAATGGTGACAATACTCAACTATCCTATCAACCAAAATCCCTCTAAGTATAACTTTCTGATGTAGAGACTTTCCTCTCACAAAGAATTGTCCCTACATAACCACACATCTTGCTCTATGGTCCATTAGCTAAATAATTCCGCTGGTTCCCATGACACCCATCCCATCTTATCTGCAAATCCTAAGTTCCCACCGACAAATCAACTACAAATCTTTGCTTTAAAACAATGCTTTGAAGTCGACATAACTATGGATCTGTAATGTTATTTATTTCTAGACCTACCAAACAAGAAACAATAAAACTTAAATGTGACCTAAAATAGTTAAATATTAATATGTGGGAATTGTCTTGGAAAAATGCAATGCTTCAAAATAAATGTTAGAATTGAGTTATACTTGTTACCCTCTCTCACCTAGCGGTAACTAGAGGAGATCATGTCTCATGGTCGGTAATGAAGACAATGATCCCGATGATAATGATGATCAATATTCTCCACAGAAAACAACCCATCAAATGCCTCCCCCCTCATCCAACTCAATTCATCACACTTGATCGATACGATTCATCCAATGGTGGTGGTCCAACACACATAAGGTACACTAGTCATTGTTTCATATAAAGTGTCACATTTAATGCATTAGGAATTTAGGTGAGGATCATGGGTTGAAGTCAAATAATGGATCACGAGCTTGGAAGTTATGCTTTTTTCCTTGTTTCACCTTGGTGGCCATAATTTGTGTCCTAGTCCAGTGTTGTCACTCTTGGGGAACATGGGCACTACTAGGAAGCCTTGATAGGGGCAACGTACTACTCCCTCTCATACTTAACAATTTTCATCCTGGGGCCTTTTGCAGTGTACTATATTTTGGAAATGGTTGTTACATGTATACCAAAAAGGCACGTGGTTCATTCTCCTATGAGAAGGGATAGAATGTAGTGTTGGAACATGCATTTTCATTGTAACCTCACCTTGTCAGATGAATAGGTCAACCGACCAACTAAAGCATTGGTTGATCATGTCCACCCGAGGATCCACGATACACGTTTTATGGACAGGTGCAACCACCTTAACCTGAGTTTGTTGGTTTTGGTCCATGACCGAAACCCATTTGTAGATGATCCTTGTGATCGGTCTATCATCATCTTAGATCATCTCAAGAGATCTGCTCTCGCTCTCAATGAGTGACTTGTGCTTCAGTTCTACGGTGTCTTTCGACACCACCACTTCTCTCAAATCCGTTATTCTTTGTGGTTTAATCTCTATTCCAACATGGTATCAGATCCGTTGGTTTCTTGATCTTGGGATCGCAGAAGAAATCTCAGATGAAAGCGAGCCAATGTTGAAGCCATTTTATCTCAGAATCTGTTCTTTTTGAACGAAGAACTGCCAATGGCTCGATATGGGTTATCAAGTGTTTACTAAGGGTTTCTCCCAATGGCTCGATATGGGTTATCAAGTGTTTACTAAGGGTTTCTCCAATTAATGTCGATGGGTTCTGCTCATATTCTCGCTGTGTTTTCTTTGATGGAGTTGGTTAAATTCGGCTAGGGTTCCTCGAGTTTGTGTGCTCCTTTTCCGTGGTTGGAGGATCTCATCATTTTTTTGGGGCATAATATTCTTTTTTCTGTGAGTTGCAACATGACCAACCTTGGCCGCACGTGAACTTATGTTCACATCTTTTATCCATTGGAGTTTCCTTTCGGACGTTGTCCCCTGTCGATCCATGGAATACAACTCTTATTTATCTTTCCCATTAGACTTGTGTGTTGGCGATTTGGTCTACTTGACTCACGCTTGACCAGACTTTATTGGAGGTCTATAGAACCAGCTTGTGCAGGATTCTTGTTTCCCACGACTTGAACTATGAGTTCACTCGACCCGACTGGTGAGAATTTCGTTTGCTCGACCGACTTGAACTTGGCGTGGATGACTCGAAAAACCCTCACAAACTCAAGCCTTTTCGTGTTCTCGACTTGTTTGCCTACTCGATCCTTCATTGATAGAAGAGATTTGACTATGCTCAAAACCTCGCCTGGAGTCCATCCGACTCGACGAACAGTAGTAGAAGGTATTCTTGGAACTTATTGTCGGTTTCAAATCCGACCGACTTGCATGCACTGGAGCATTTGACTCGCCTTCTTTCAATTGGTGCGCATGTTGACCATTTGACTCGCCTCTATTTGCCAACGAGTTCGACTTGTGCAACTAGCGAAGGGGAAGGTAGATGTTTTCTGTGCTTATTGTGAGAAGTACTAGATGCTCCACCTCGTGAAATATTATGTGCACGATGTTTGACTAGTTTGGTATTTAATCAACCGATAGTCTATACAAATGCATGATGTGGATTGGTGACTCCCTTACTTGGACGACCAACCATAGAACTAACTTGGTGTAAGTCGTTAGAATTCTTGTCGACTTCCCATCCATTTTCCTCTGTTGCAGATTTATTGCCTTGGATTTTTCCCTCCACTGATGATGGGCATATTGGACAAAGATGTAGCTCTAATGCTTCAAAAACTATAGGAGATTCGTGAGAAGAAGGCCATCGCCTTGGAAGAATCTCACAGCTGAATTCATGCAGAAGTCACTTCATTGCAAAATGTTGTTGCACAGTCCCAGACTAAGAATCAACACCTAAGAAATGACCTGGAGACAACCCACACCCAGTTGGAATCTGAAGCTTCCCTCTTTCAAACCAACCTTCTGTAGCGATTTGATGAGAAGTATAGAAAAAATGTTCACCTAGAATAGACAATGGAGACCATTTTCCAAGATTTGGGGGATGAATTTAACGATAAAACCGATCTTGTTGATGATCTCGTGGAGGAGGTGAAAACACTTTCTCTTGAAAATATTGCCATGAGGACAGATAATGCAGGATTGAAAACTTAGTTGAAGTATGCAGAAGATGTGTTCCATACTGTTGTGACTAAGTACTCCAGAAGAGTTGTTGCCATGGGGGACATTGTTGCTTGATTTTTTCAGACTCTTGTAGATGAATTTGAGGAGAAGTCTAACCTTATTGAAGAATTGGAAGAAGACATGAAATTTCTTCCTCATACAACAATTAGTACAGATGCCATCCATTTGATGGAAACCAATACCCAGTTGACTCGTGAGGTTACCCACTTGCAGGCCTCCATTGATGAGCTTCGTGAAGAAGTTGCTCCTCTTCAAGAAGATAACAATCGATTGTTTGATGAATATCAGGCATTGAAGGAAGATTACAATGCTATATTCTTGCAAATCACTGAGAAGGATGAGACTCTTTAAAGCTTGCCGACTGTTGAAAAAAATGTTGAGACGACCGTTGAGAGGAAGATTGTTGTTGTTGAGTTGTCAGACTCACCTGTTTCTTCTTTCACCATTGTTGCTAGTCCAGTTGTTTGTGAGATGAATGTTGATGAGCTGCCAAGCTCACCCATTTCTTCTCCACCCACTGCTTATGTTTGTCATAAAGGTGTTGTCAATTTATGCTTTGAAAATGATAATTGTGTTGTTTCTCCTAAATTTGAAAAACACGCTACATGTATAGAATCTCCTCTTCTCGGCAAGATGGGATATACAAAAAGAGGATTTGGGAGGAAAGGACAAGGTATTGTTTCCGCTATCGTGCCTGCGATGTTGACACCAATAACATGTCTTGGATATGATGTTGTTGTTACCTCCTTGCCTACACCTACCCTTGTTGTAAACAAGGAAGTTTTGTTCGTTGCTGGTGGATTTTAGATTGATTTGCTAGCAAAGCAATCTCTTGAACCAATTGATGAAATGGTTGTTCCTAACATGCCATATTCTAAGAACATTGCTTCCGATGACGTTGTTGTTGATATATCGGGTTGTTCTACTCCTGAGAATACACTAGACCCTGAGATTATATCTCTTGATCAACCAACACATATCTCTATGCCTTATCATGATCCTCTCCATCGCAGACATGGAAATCACGCTTTCAAATATTTATAAAAGAGACGTGAAAGACAAAATCGTGGACTCGTTCTGACTACTAGGATATACTATGGTTGGATTGATGAGTGGTCATGGGCACATTTGACCAGATGTTTGAGGAGTTCATACCATTGTGTTTCATCAGTTGTACGAACGTACAACACTCCTCTTCATTACTGATTGATTTGTAGTGGTCAACCACAAGATCGACCCGACTTGAAGGTCGACTGGCACTCGACTAAGATATCGGTCAACGAAGACTCGATTGACGAAGACTCGGTCAACGAAGACTGCATATCTGCCGATTGTGCTTCGAATTGCTATTGTTTGTCGACTGATGTTTCGATGAAGATTTATTGCTAATACTTTGATCCCTCAGTTGTGTTTAAAGGGGGAGAACTTTAAAGTTGTTGATGTGTAAACCCAACTGATGTGCTTGGATTTGCTGAGACCGACCGAACCATGTTCGACTGAGTTGTTGGGAGATGTAATTTTGTACCCGATGCATAGATTGTTTGGATACATAGATTGTCTTGATTTCTAGAGATTGTTGGATTGACTGTGACTGACTATATTAGTATGTTCTTGTCTAGTCCACTGTTCGATTGGCTAGTGATGTTTTGTTGTCTAGTTGACTAACCAACCGGGACCGTGTTTGGATAGTGGATTTTGCAATAGATGACTGATATTTGGCCTTGATCTGAGTTGATGGTGATCAGGCTTCCTCAGGAGTGTTTTTGTACCGTCTTGTGATCAACTTTTGCAGTTTGCACAAATTCAACGGGGAATGTTGCGAAATTTGTTTTCCTCCAAGCCGAGTTTATGTGGGGGTGTTGGAAGCATTTCTATTATAACCTCACCTTTTCAGATGACTGGGTCAACCGACCAACTAAACTATTGGTTGAACATGTCCACTTGAGGATCCTCAATCCACGTTTTATGGATAGGTGCAACCACCTTCACCTGACTTTGTTGGTTTTGGTCCATGACCGAAACCCATTTATAAATGATCCTTTTGATCAGTGTATTATCATCTCATATCATCAGATCATCTCGAGAGATCTTCTCTCACTCTTAGTGAGCGACTTGTGCTTCATTGCTACAATGTGTTTCGACACCACTGCTTCTCTCAGATCCGCTCTTCTCTATGGTTTAATCCTTGTTCCAACAGAGGTTGATGCAACTGCTAGAAAAATCAATGAAAAAGAAGGCATGATATGAAAGAAAGAAGAAACATGGGATAATAAATTACCAAGTCAAAATCCAAAGGTCAACTTGATCTCTACCCCCTCGTTATGAGGCAATTGCCCCTAGTCCTAATGCACTGAATGCATATCAAATAAAAGGACTTAATCCCGGTAAGAAAAATAATGAATGTTGAAACCTAGAAAGGGAACTTGCAAAAGCAATAAAAGAATATCAATAGGCAAGAAAAGGGTTTGTAATACACACACTGCCAAGGAAAGGGTATCTCAAGCAACAAGCACTCCCTCTACAAAGTCACTCATGGAAATGGATGGTGCATAGTAATCTTGCATGTCAATGACTCCATCACCATTAAGTAAACCACATGCCACTTCATTCATTATACTTACACTTTGATGGGTTTCTCTACGAAACTTCCCTCTACCTAGGTATTGGCACAACTAATATGGTCTTTTAATGGTCCTCCCATACCTAAACTTGTAAGATTGCATAAATTCTTGAGCTAATGTGAAGTTTGGAGAAGATACCTAATGTGAATTGCTTACGTGGATTTTGTATGTAGTGGTGGCTTACTTTATACAACCCTAATGACTTTTGTATCTTGTAGTTGTTGTTCTTACTTGATTTTTTGGGCCTTGTTTGGTCATGATGCACCTTGACCTAGTCCTTTGGAAAAACTTTTCATGATGATACCCAGGATGTTGTGCACTATATAGAGGATGTTGCACATTTGATGCAAAGCGTTGGGATATAGGATGATTAGACATGCCTTAGGGCACCTCCCCACATCTCATGAACCTTGGACATTGGACGAATGAGCTTGGAAGTTGCACATATATCATGATGTACCATCGAGAGGGAAGAAAGCCCCACGAGCTAGACAATGCACCCCTGAGCATTTTAGGATTTCATTAGATGATGTTGCACTTAGAGATGATGGTACACCTCTTGAAGAGGTTATGGATCCCTCTTCACCTATGACGTCATGGTTTGATTCTTGACCTATCATGTGGACATCTACTTTGATGATGAGTTGACACTTGATGGGGATGAGACATGACCCTTGGGGTGAGGGATGTGAACCTTGACGATGTTTGCACCCTTTAATGGAGAGACGTAGCCTTTGGAGGCACCTTTTCCCTTCTAGATTTAAAGTCCACTAGGCTATTTTTAATATTTTTATTGTGGATTCAAGTATGATGTTTTTACTTTGGATTTTATTTGGAATTTTATCCCTCTTACTTTAAAATTTAGAGAGTAATTTCACCAACTTTAGAAAGTAATTTTTGGTGAAAGTAATTTAAATGCTAAATTGTCAAATGGGTCCAGCCTAGGTGTTTAAGAGTAGTAGTGTTATCATCAACACCCAAGGTTAATTCCCACAAGTGACATGTTGAGCTCTTAATGAGTACATTACCGTATCGGCCTTGAACCCTATAACCCCCTCTCACCTAGGGGTAACTAGAGGAGATGATTCTTCATGATCCACACTATGTACAATGGTCCTAGAGATGATGACCAACATTCTCCATAGACAACAACCCCTCATATGCCTCTTACTCATCATTGCTAATCTCATTCACTGGATCAATGTATTCATCTGATGATGGTGGTCAAACTCGCATGAGGTATATTAGCCATTGTTTCATACCAAGTGTTTACATTTAATTTATTGTGCATTTAGGTAAGGATCATGGGTTGAAGTCAACTAATGATCATGATGCTTGGAAGTTATACTTTTCGCCTTGTTTCACCTTGGTGGCCAACATATGTATTCTTGTCAAGTGTTGTCACTCTTGGAGAAAAGGGGTACTATTGGGAGGCCTTGATAGGGGTAACATACTCGTACCCTTCCATACTTGACACTTTCCATCTATTTTCCTGTCGTTCTCCTATATTTTGGGATTGGATGTTACATGTATCCCAAAAATCTTTGTACTTCATTCTCCTGTGAGAAGAAGGGTCTTGAATGCCCGAGGTTGACGCAACTATAAAAAATATAAGTAGCATGTTATGAATTCAAAACACAAAAGAAAAATAAAAGGGATATGAATGATAATTCAAAAGCCAAGTAATCTTGAGCTCTACGCCCTCACTATGAGGCCATCACCCCAAGTCCTAATGCAATGAATGCATATCCAAATAAATGACTTAATAGAGTTATCCCAACCCTTGATGCAATAACATGCATAAACCTAAAGAAGGGGCTTGCAAAGCAAATAAATGAATATCCAAAGGCAAGATAAGGGGTGTAAAGAAATAGTGTTGAGGAAAGGGTAACTCAATGCATGAAGCATCCCCTATACAAAGGCGCTCATGGAGATGAACATCACATGTGGCATCTCATGTCAATGACACCATGACCATAAAGTAAACCCGAGATCATACGATTCACTCGCACTTACACTTTGATGGGTTTCTTGGGAAACACTCCTCTACTTGGGTACTGGCACACCTAATAGGGTTCTATGATGGTCCTCCCATACCTAAATTGACAAAGTGCATAAAGTCATAATATAGTGTGAAGTTTGAAGAAGATACCCAATGTGATCTACTTATGTAGATTTTACATTAAAATGTGACTCACTTTTTATGTTATGATTACTCTTGTGTCTATGATGGTTGGTTTCACTTGATTCTCTGAGCCCATGCTTGATGATGATGCATACTTAGACATGGTCCTTTGGAGGATGCTGAGGATACTTCTCTCACACTTAATGGAGGACATTACACACCATTTGGAGGACGTTGGAGCCTTGATGATGAGCATTGGACCATATGATGACTTCACACACCTCTTGACACCCTCCATCACACTTTGGACCATGGATGTTGCACCTTGGAGCTAGGACGTTGCATGTATGAGCTTGACGTGTCACTTGGCGATAACATAGATCCTCTTGATGATGTTGCACCCCTTGAGGACGTTGAGGCTTAGCTTTATGACATGACACTTGATCATGATACTACACCCCTTTGGAGAGGTCATGGAGCCCTTTCCCTTGATGATGTCATGACATAGATTGATGATGTTGCACATGTGATGGGACATTGCACTTGAGGATGATGTGACACTTGCTTGAGATGACCTAGTACTTTTGATGGTGAGTTGGCACCTTCTTGATGAGGAGACATGACTTTTGATGATACATTGCACCTTTTGGGGAGATACATGACCTTTGGAGAATTTACACCCTATTTTGGAGATGATGTCACCCTTCATCAACCCTCTACACTTACACATGTGGCTTTCATGGAGGACATTTTCATGTTTTAGCATTGTATCTTTGTCTTAGGGGTATTTTTTGGGGTCGACATTGGACCTATCCACCTTGTATCATGGATTTATTATGTTTTAGGGGATTTAGGAGGATATTAGTTCATTGAGGGTAAAGCGCTTGGTTTCCTCATATAAATAGATGAAGTACTCCCTCATTTTAACGCATTGCTACTTGTGGAGGATTACAACTACTTGTCTACTTATATATTTTCTCTTTTGCTATGGATGCATGACTTATGTGCCTTTTTGGAGAGATGATGTATGGATGCTTTCTCAAGTTAGATTGATGATTCATGGTTAGGGTTTCATGGATGAGCATTGATTTACCTAGTAAGTGTTCTTTATAAGTCTTTTTGGATTTATTTATTGAATGTATGAAATGTGGATGTGCTTATCAAAGTGGTGAAAGTGCATTTTTCTTTGTATTTTTCTTAAATAGATCCTAGCTTGCAAACCTTATGAAGGTTTCTAGTAGAGAAACTTCCCTTGATATTATCTTTAAGAGCTTGGTAAAGGACATAGGACAATTTTCTAGGGTTTGTAGTGGACTACCCTAGTTGTCATCCTATAGGTTAACCTCCCAAGATTTGTAGTGGACTATTTTTGGGGTTTATCGAAAATCCATGTTTCACCTTTATCTTTCAAGAAAGTTTATAGTTTGATTCCATAAGCACTAGGAAATAGTAGGCACTAGTCTTAAAACCCTTTAGTCAATCCTTAATACCAAAACCTACCTTTTCTTTCTTATTCTAGGGCTAGATTAGGGTTTGTAGTAATAATTCTTTAATTTTCAGTCATAACTAGGATAGACATCTAAGGTTTAATTGGAATTTTATCCTTTAAATGTATCTTGTCATCATTTATTACATTGCTAATTGAATTTTTTATCCCTCTAGGGCTTGACATCTTGCATATTTAGGGCTATTATTTGCTCTTATCATTTTAGAAAATAACTGGTTGTAAAACCCTAGTTTAACTTGTGTTGTTGGCCCTAGTCTTATTGATCTTTAACTTGCTTAAAGGGCTGATTTATTGTGGTTGTTTTAGCTTGATATATTTCTCAAGATCATCATCTTTTACACAAGGTTTGCAACAACCATAGCTTTTTCTTTTATTTGTAGTGTTTGGGGTACCTTCTTGACCTATTTTGACTTGCTAGATATCACCAATTGTCTTGGAGACTTCACATTGTATGAAATTTGGCTGTCATTGATCTCAACCTTGATAAATAGGTGAAGTATCATTGATTGATTGGTTTGAGAAGCATTGTCAATATTGGACATATTGTTATGAAGGTGACTTGAATGTCAATCATTGTCGATATTGGACATAATGTTATGAAGATGAATTGAATGTCAAGCTTTGTCAATATTGAACATAATGTTATGAATGTGACTTGAATGTCAAGCATTGTCAATATTGGACATAATGTTATGAAGCTGACTTGGTGGATATGTGTGTGTGTGTGTGTGTGTGTGTGTGTGTTGTCACGAGGATTATATTCCTCACATCTCAGTTGGATATGATATCAACAAGTCGGGTCTTGTTATGAGGGTTGGATTCCTCATTTCTCAGTTGGATCTGAGAAGTACAAGTTGGGTATTGTATCAGAGAGTGGGATCTCTCATATTCAGTTAAAGTTGAAGATATTATAGGATTGATTTTATATGTATTCATTCAAGTTAAATAAACAAAAGAATGATATTTTATCTACTTCATACAATTTGTGTTATACATGTTTATGAATAATTAATTGAACTGCATATATATTATTCACTTAATTTAGTTAATCTACGAAAGTGTGAAAAGTAGCCAAAAGTTCCAGACACTAATTCACCCCCCTTCTCAGTGTCAGTGTGTGTTTTAACACACACTTACAAATATGAAAACTTCTTCATTGGACCACCTTATGCTTACCTTGAAAACCTTGATCTAGAGGTGGTTTGTTTGAGTAACTAATGCAAGAGGCCATAGACTTGATCTCATCTTGCTATAGGATTCCTTGAGGTTACTAGGGAAGCCACCCTTGTGTTGGATTTCATCCTTCACTAAAACAAGGGAAGTGATTGCTAAGGTGATAGTGGTAACACTTCCATGTTACACTTGCCTTAGCCCTCGTGAAAGGCTTTGCAAAAAGGTGTTGGATCTTGTGATAACAAGCACTGAAGGATCCGATTTACCTTGGGTACCATCCTTGGAATGAGGAGAAGTGCTCGATGGGCTTCCCAGGATATATATTTCATGAAAAAATTGCTAAACAAATTGGAGTTCCAATTTTGATATAAGTAGACGATAAAAGTATAATCAATGGTGATTTCACAAAGATGCTTAATGAGTATATTTGTACTTTATTAGTCATCACCAAATTTCAATAAATCCAAAAGGTCAATATAATACCAAAATCATTTTTTATTATTTTATAATGTTGGATATGAAAAGTTAACAACTATTCAACCATCATATTGAAAGAAAAAAAGTTGGAGCTTCAAGCTCTTTATTGAATCATTAATAATTTTTAATTGTAAGATATGCATGTTGTCTATTTTTCTAAAATTAATCTTAATAACTATTATCGTCAATGTTACTTTACTTGAAAGTTTTTTTTATCTTTTTTTAATATCTAATGTAAAATTTTAGAATTGTTTTAATGATTTGATAGAAGATTTGATAAAAAAAAAAATGATTTAAAAAGTCAATCAAATCTTATTAGTCCCTGTCGTAGGCATAAAGGGACTATAGCGATCAATAATTTGTTAACCTCATATTACTTTTTCCTTTGACCACAAATATTTCCATATTATCTATTGTTGGAACTAGGGAACTAAAATCATCGATTTTTATATAATAAAAAGTACCATATATGTCATGATCTGATTGGACAACAGATTGGAGGTCTTATTGTCGGCTTCACTATTCCCAATGTTATATATATTGGCATATCCAAAGTATTTGATTGTATATGGTCTTCTTGAATCATATATTTTCTTATGCATTGTTGGAAGGTGGATTAATGCTAGCATTAGTTCGAATGTTTGGCTTAGCATTTTCTGCTAGCTAAATTTATGTCAATGTTTGATATGCTAGCATATCCAAAGTTTGTCCTTCGAATAAATTCTCTATTGTTCGAACTATTGTTACATAAATTATAATAAATTTGTTTTGGTACGTTAGAGACCTGCCACATTGCATTTTTTCTTAAATGTTTACAGAGCATTTTTGACAGACTTAAATGTTTACCTAACAGGCTTGGCAACGTTGAATGTTTACTTAGCAGGCCCGTTACAGTACATTTTCTTCTGTTTATTTTGTTTTATATGCAATGTTCTCTGCACTCAATTTGGGCAATATTGTGCTTCAGCGACATTGTTGCTTCACTGCTCCATGCTTGCTTCTTGCATCTCCATTGATTTCTTATTTGCCCGTTGTTGTTGTTCTTGTTTGCCTGTTCATCTTGTTGAAGTTTGCACGTTTGGGGTTCTGCAACCGCGATTGGAACTGCGTCATTCATGGTGGACTGGTTGTTGCTTGCTTCTTTGTTCGTTGGATATTGTTTATTGTTGTTTGATTCGACTTTGCAGGGTTCGGGTCCCGCGGATGCAGTTGGGCCTTTTGGTGGTTCTTAACTGGTTTCTTATTTGCTGCTTGCTCTTCTTTGCCTAAGGTTTGCAATGTTGGGGTGTTGCATCCGCAGTTGGATCTGTTGTTACATTGTTTTGCAGTTGACTGCCCATAAAATACTATTAAGATAAAATAACATACAAAAGTTTGTAGTCGATGTAAATTGCATCTGTTCATCTTGTTGCAGTTTTCACGTTTGGGGTTCTACAACCGTGAT
The DNA here is from genome assembly GCA_009831015.1 of Picea engelmannii. Classification (NCBI taxonomy): domain Eukaryota; kingdom Viridiplantae; phylum Streptophyta; class Pinopsida; order Pinales; family Pinaceae; genus Picea; species Picea engelmannii. Next base: position 525,469 of record ML783032.1, on the reverse strand, counting down.
TGAAACAACATCATTCCTAGTGGGTTGGTTGTTGCTTGATTTTTTGTTCGCTGTATGCTTTTTATTGTTGTTTGATTCGACTTTCGAGGGTTTGGGTCCTGCGACTGTAGTTGGGCCTTTTGGTGCTTCTTAACTAGGTTGTTATTTGATGCTTGCTCTTGTTTGCCTAAGGTTTGCAATGTTGGAGTGCTACATCCGTAGTTGGATCTGTTGTTACATTGTTTTGCAGTTGACTCCCCATAAAATACTATTAAGATAAAATATCATACAAAAATTTGCAGCCGATGTAAATTGCTTCTCTTCTGCCTTCAACCAGAGTTTGTCGACCTCAAACTATATTTCATAGCTAGCGATGCTTTTTCCATGGTTTATGTCTTACTGTGGTTTCATAGTTATGAGAGTAAGTTTTGTTGTGTGATCTATATAGTTGTTCTCTCCCTTTTTTTTCCCTCTTGTAAACTGTGTTTCTGCTTCTATACTTTCTCACGTTTCTGTGCTCGCGGGTTCCCGGTGTGGCAAACTGACAAATCGTTACCGACCGACCATCGTTCGGTTGCATACTTAGCCAATTTTATGGACACAGCTTCGCGGATAGGTGCTATCGAACTATGGTAGCTCGTGTTCGGTGTATACATCTTGCACCCAGAACTTCTGTGCTCTACAATTCGACCCCGCACTCCTTGAACTCGGAACCGTGCCTCTGCCTGCGATGAGTATGTCTATCCGACCTAAATTTCCATACTTGGTTGAGTTTTCAAAGTTTGGAGGGTTGACGCCTTTCTGGGTTAATTTTTTTTTAAAAGCATTTGTCGCTCCCCTCCATCCCCACTACCTTCTGCCCTTCCCAATATACATTAATTATGCTTTCAAAAGTGACAATCGAGCAGACAGGTTCAAAAAGATTGCCTTTAATAAGCGGAAAGTTTGAGGACATCTCCCATTAAAATGAGTAGACATGTGAATATTATGGGATTTGGTAATTTCTTTTGCCTGCATTTTGAATTTGCAAAAAAAAATAAAAATATTGGCTCTTTTAGTTGTTTAAAGGCTTCATCGTAGTAACAATGCAACACTGTACTAGCTCGCTATCATCCACGAACGTGTCACCCACAGAGGCCTTGACGCCATGTCCCTCTTTAATATTGTGCGTATGTTAGATGTCAGATTTAAGAATCTGCTCGGATATGGGAATGTTAATACATGTTATTAGTCACAATTCAACGTACATATTCGAAAAGATTAGCATTAATAAGCGAAAATATCGATAACATCTGTCATTAAAACGAATTAACCCAAAATCTACGGAAGATCATACTGTCATCCTCCAACGTTGCTTTTAAATACTTATTGCCATTTCTCTCTATCATCAAAGAATTGGGCTTTAGGGTGCCTTTGTTCTAATGTTCCTGGTCATGGACATGTAAGACAACTTAGAGATGCGATTGAAACCCAAATGAAAGAAGAGAGAATGGTTTTATGTGACGTGAGCTTTGAGCAAAAAAAAAAATATGTTATCCAATAGAAACTCAGACAAGGTAAAAAAAAAAGAACAAGTATCTTCTGGTTGGTGTTCTCCCTGTATTCGATGATTTGGTTGGTTGAAAAGCCTGCCTGGAGATTTGTTTGTTGATCTTCTTTATTTTCTTGCTAGGAGTTGTAATGGATTTTCAGGTCACGTGCAAAATACTTCTTCGATGAAGTATATAGTTTCTTCCAACAACACAGATTTGGCAAGTGTATCCAATTTTGCAGATCACACAAGAATTTGTCTTCGTCAGGGGTGTCGCACTTACCGTGGCTTGCAAAGTGGTCTGTGATGTTTGGAAATGACGCAAAATATTACTCCATTCATGAATGTACTCAGAAGCGGGTAACATAAACTGTATGGGTGGATAAAAGGACATATTATCACTACACAAGTTTCTATTTCAAAGTTTGTTGAGCTACTTCTGGGTTTGGTAACAGACTTGATAGGAATCCATGTTCTTTGTCAAAGTTTGTTCTCTTTCCTCTGGATGTAGTTACAGACTCCACATATTTGGCGTCAGCTCCGAACATTCCAGACCTTTCTGTGGGCCGCCATATTTGCCACCACTATGACAAAAGATATATTCTTATGCGATCTGCAACATTTGATACACTTGCCAGACCTGTGCTGATGTGATCTGCAACATTTGATACACTTTCCAGACCTGTGCTACTAGAAGAAGTCATGTACTTCAACATAAGAACATTTTGCAACTGGCTTGGTAGTTCCTTCCAATTTATTGTAATAAAACAAATAAGTTCAACATACAAATCTTCAGGCAGGCTTTTCAACCAAACAGATGATCAAATACAGGGAGAATAACAGTCACAACATACTTTAATTTTTTTTCTGTCCCATAGCTGATATCACATAAAACGACTCCCTCGACTTTTAATTGGGCCTGAATCGCATTTCTAAGTTGTCTTAGATGTCAATGGTCAGGAACATTACAAGGAAAGCACCTTAAACCCCAACTTTTCGACGACAGAGAGAAACTAATACTTAACAAAGAATGGAATGTTGAATAACCAGCCAATGCAAGCAGCCCATATCTAGAAGAGACAAGCTATTCAAAAAATTGGGATAGATCTAGTTTGCAGCGCCAATTAAGTCCAATACCTGAAATTGATATTCAACTCGTTTTTTACAAATAAATGATTTGGTCGTCAAGAAAACTTTCAACAAGCTTCATCATTGTACATATTTTTTATTGGTTGTCAGCAAGCCAAATCACAATCACTATGGAAAATAATATCAGCTATATTTTGTAACCCATCTTATTTGAATATAGAATATTTGCGGATTTTTTTTTATGGTGTTTTCCAATCTCTGGTATTGCTTTTCATTTTATTTTGTACCTTTTTTTTCCTGTGTGTTGTTAAACATGGACGACAAGTTTTTCTTTTTGCTGCCCAGTACTTCAATTTAAATAAAGGCTACTCTATTCATTGCTTACATTTTACATGGAAGAATACTTTGTCATAGGCCATATTTATGTGGCGTCAACCCTATACTTAAAGAAAGAAATTGGAGGACCCGTCCTGCTTTCATTCTTTCGGTCCCGTAAATAGAATGAATTAATGAGTTACAACAAGGCAACTCAAGTGTTGACTCCATGTTCATGTTCAATATCTTGCATATATTGCAGCTTCTTCTAGTTCATAATATCTGTGCATATATACTAATATGAGTACTATTGGAATAAATATAAAAACTTCCTCTTAGCCAAAACTTAGCCAATTATCTGGCCACCGGGTCCCGGGTTTGCAGTATTCAACAACTATGTTCTTTGTTCTGTCATATACATCTTGCAGCCAAAGAGCTTTCGTGATCTACAATTTATGCTTTAACAAATGATAACTCACCTTATGGCCACCGGGCCTCGGGTTTGCGATATCCAACAACTATGTCCCCTGTTCCGTCATATACATCTTGCAGCCAAAGAACTTCTGTGATCTGCAACTTATGCTTTAACTAGTGATAACTCACTAGGGGTTCGAAACAACTATGTCCCATGTTCCGTCACATACATCTTGTAGCAAAAGAAATTGGAGGACCCGTCCTGCTTTCATTCTTTGGGTCCCGTAAATAGAATGAATTAATGAGTTAGAACAAGGCAACTCAAGTGTTGACTCCATGTTTATGTTCAATATCTTGCATATATTGCAGCTTCTTCTACTTCATAATATCTGTGCATATATACTAATATGAGTACTATTGGAATAAATATAAAAAATTCCTCTTAGCCAATTACCTGGCCACCGGGTCCCAGTTTTGCGGTATTCAACAACTATGTTTTTTGTTCCTTCATATACACCTTGCAGCCAAAGAGCTTCTGTGATCTGCAATTTATTCTTTAACTAATGATAACTCACCTTCTGGTCACCGGGCCTTGGGTTTGCGATATCCAACAACTATGTCCCATGTTTTATCATATACATCTTGCAGCCAAAGAACTTCCGTGATCTGAAACTTATGCTTTAACTAGTGATAACTCACCAGGGGTTTGAAACAACTATGTCCCATGTTCTGTCATATACATCTTGCAGCCAAATAACTTCCGTGATCTACAATTTATGCTTTAACTAGTGATAACTCACTAGTGGTTCGAAAAGCTTGGCATTAATAAAGGAACAATCAATTTTCTTCTCTGTGATGCTTATCCCTTTTCCCTTTTTCTTCTTCCCATCTATTATCGCTTTCTGGTTATATAGTTAGTCGCCTTTCTATCATCGCGGGTTCCAAGGTTGGCCGACTGACATATTTTCATCTCCATCTATATCCTCACATGATGAATCCGACCGACCGATGTCCCTTTCCATACTTAGCCAATCTTATGACCGTGGTTGTCAGGTTGGCGCTTTCAAGCTCTGTTGCTTCTTGTTTTGTTTTTTTGTACTGGGGGAATTGGCAACGGGCGGTTCTCGTACTCGCGTAACACGGGGTCGATACCGGTCGGCTACCACCATAACCCCAGGTGCAACCACCCAACCCGCAAGAATGGCGCACGAGTAAATCCGAGTGAGAATCGAACATGAGACCTCTTTACAATTTTCCTTCCATTTACACGGCACTTGCCAATCCGTCTACACCCGTGCGGGCAACTCTGTTGCTTCTTATTGAGTTATATACATCTTGCAGTCAAAACTTTCGTGGTTTCAACGAAATTTGTGAACCGAAGAGCATCCTACAAATTGGGAGATGATTTGCATTTGAAACAAAAATAATCCATGAGTATATATTAGTATGAATACTATTCAGATAAATATCAAAACTTTCTCCATTGATACATATTCGTATGAATACTATTGAAATAAATATCAAAACTTTCGCTTGGCCAATTATCTGGCCACCAGGCCCTGGGTTCGCAGTATCCAACACCTATGTCCCTTGTTCCGTCATATACATCTTGCAGCCAAAAAAATTCTGTGATCTGCAGTTTATGCTTTTACTAGTGAGAACCCAACATGGATTCAAAAACATTGGCATTAATAAACGGAAAAAATGGATTTCGACTTTCAGATACTTAGCCATTTTCCCCTTTTCTTTTTCCCGTCCATTATCGATTTTTGGCTATATACTTAGTCATCTTTCTATGATCGCGGGTTGCAGGGCTAGCGGGCTGACATATCTTCATCTCCATGTATATCCTGACACGACGAATCCGACCGACCGTTGTTCCTTTCCATACTTGGTCAATTTTATGGCCGTGATTTTCGTGTTGGCGCATACAAACTCACATTTTCTTCTTTCCGTCCGTTATCACTTTCTGGATATATACTTAATCACCTTTCTATGATATCTGGTTCCAAGGTTGGCGAGCTGACATGTATTCATCTCCATCTATATCCTCACGTGACGAATCCGACCAACCGCTGTTCCTTTCCATACTTAGCCAATTTTATGGTCGTGGTTGCTAGGTTGGCGCTTACGAACTCGGTTGTTTATTGTTCCGTGATATACATCTTGCACTCAAAACATCTGTGATATACAATTCCACCACGCATTCCTCGTATACATTAACTTCGTTCAAAGTATATGTCGCTGCCTTCCATCCCCACCAACTTCGTGTCCTTTCTGATATACATTAACTGTGCTCTTACTAGTGACAACTGGAAACATTAATACGAAATAATTGGCACCTACTCCTCCGCCATATACAAATTGAATACCAGACTCCGACATCGTCCCCTCTTCCATGCTACACATTATGCATTCAAATGTTCTGAGCTATACAATTTGGTCATCTGGGCCTTGCGTCTTCTGGCGATTTATGTGTTCCATACTTGCACACTTTTTTTATTGCGGGTTCCCGGATTGACGGCCTCAAAATTGTGTTTTGAATTTTCCGTGAGCTGCAAATAGTGCCCGGATTTCTGCAATATACAATTTGTCCGCAGGAATGTATAAAAACTCTTAATTCTCC